>CM039128.1:17579078-17685553 GCA_022036555.1 Microstegium vimineum | reverse complement strand
CAAAAAGTTAGTTCGGGGGTCGAAATGAGTTATTGGGCCCAGCTAAAAAGGGGCATGCGTTCAATCTCGGCAGATGTGCAACCACATCCAGTGCCTAACGACACAGGTGGAGAGAACCTGCTCACAAGACCTCCAAGTCAAGTGGCTCACAACACCTTCCGCCCGGTCTCGATTTATTACTTCCACATGGTTATTTTCCACGATAGCAAACTATAGCCAACCATGACCAGCAACCTATCTTTGTGGGGTGATAGACCACCCACTCTACCGGTCTAAGCATGGCTAAGCAAGGTTCGATCCTGGGCCTTCAAGGTTCTTTATAGTGGACAAGGAAGGTATAATGCAGCAAGGGGTTTCCATCTCAAATCCTACTAACTGTTGACACCGTTTTTTAACGTGTCAAATGGACTGAGGCTTGACTGGTCATGGCCGTTCTCCATCGGCATCGGGAAAGTTTTGAGCCGATATTGCCGATGGGAGAGTGCTGCGGGAAGACCAAGTGCGTTGCCGATGGAGGCTGGATGATCTTTGCCGACAAAGGTTAATTGGTAAAGTCTTGCTGGAGCTGATTGCCAATGAAGAGTCATTGCCGATGGCCGATGATGAGTCATTGCCGATTGCCGATGAGGGGTCATTGCCGCTTGCCGATGGCGGATGATTGGTGAGTTACCAGCACAAGGTCGCTAATCAGGAAAGTGTTGCCGATGCCGATGGGCGTAACTTAGCGCTTGGTGGTAGCAGAAGGTTACCGGTGGTCAAAAGAAGGAAGGCGCAAATTAAAGGGATCTGCCGATGGAAAGTTTTCATCGAGGAGGAGAATAAGGAAACTGGTGTTTTGTACCAGTATTATCATAGTAGTTTGAGTCCGACTCTTGCGTGAGTTGTTTATTTTCCTTTAAAATAGGTGTGTTTGTTTAGGAAATAAATATTGTTATCCGGCTCCTGCGTGAGTCAGTTTCCTTTAAAGTAGGAGTTTGTTTTAGGAAGGATATGTGTCGTGTCTTTATACAACTCTCCATGTGGGAGTATACATATGTGCCCGAGGGCTATGGAAAAATACAATCCAATTCAAAACAAACCAATTTTATCTTATTCTACTTTTTATCGTAATTTACCCTTTTACTGCATTAGTTATAGTTTTCAACGAGTTCTTCAAGCTTTCGACGGGCTGCATCATCCTGATCTCCGTCAAATCCTTGCTAGTTCTGTGTGGGAGTACCTCTGAGCTTTGACAATCCGAGCGCATAGCTTTTTGCCTCGTTCAGCTCTGCTCTAGTTATCCTTGATCAATCTGAGCCTTGACGTCCGGGCGCATCGCTGTCATCTCGTTCAATTTGTCATAGTTATCATCCTTGTCGATTGATTGGTCAAATCGACTGGCACACCTCCGGAATACTGAGCTTTGGGTAATAGCCCGAGGTGTTCACAGATCTGACGCTTTTTGTGTCAACACCTCTTTTGGCACACCTGATGGGACCAAATTATACAGATCTACACATTCGGCATGGGTGATCACGCCGATGTCAACCAGAGGAATGTCATTGAAGTGTCTGAGGCTGATCGGAAATATGATCAGAAGCAGGCCATGGAGCGGGCTATGGAGGAATACAAGCAGCTGTATCTCAAATCCTTCAGCCTCAGCAGGAGTGGCGAAGCAATTCAGAAGCAAGATCCGCCGTTGCCACGGCAGGTCACGTACGACGCCAACCCTGGTAAGCTACAAGAGATGGTTAATGCCGCTGTAAGTCAAGCTTTGATTAACCACTCCAGCATGCTGTCCAATACTGTCTACAATGCCGTCGCGCAAACATTCAAAGAAGGGCATGCACTGCGATATGTCGGTCCAGCGTACCATCAACCCGGATTGGCATCTACGAGCCCATCGGCAGCCCCACTGGCGTCTTCCACCCCTGTGGAACCGTCTGCCGATGTGGCTACATCACCAAGGCCGAACGCCGGCGACATCACCAAGCTCAACCCAGATCCAGCCGCGTCGGCGACTTCGGGACCAGCCCCTGCCAACTGGTGGGGATACGGTATGCCTCCGAATCTATATGCTGGTTCTAATCTGGTGCAGGGAGATAGTTCAGCCTGGAGGAACTCTACGGCGCCGGCAATGCAGTCACAGTTGATGGCCCATATGATGCACAACTCTACGCCTGCTCCAACCATACAAGTGCCATCAGATGTTCTCCAAGTAATCCCTAAGATACCTCTGATGCCACCATCGGCAAGCTCTGTGCCGATGCAACACATTATAACCACCGGAAGTCAGTCTCTGGTGGCAAATTCTCAAGCTAGAATGCCGATTCCCCAAAGTAATCTGGTGATTGACTACTCCAGAATACAAGAACCGCATGCTCCAGTCAACTATCAGCCATCGGCAAGCCATATGCCGATGATCTATAATCCTGGATGGGTCAACCAGCCGCCAGCTCAGCAGCCTGGCGCGCCGATGTATTATTATGGAGGCCCAACTTACACTCAGAACGGACCATCGGTACAGCAACCGATGAATGTGACAGTTCAGCCAAATCCGCTAAGTGTGCAGAACTATCCATCGGTAAGTCAACCGATGCATAGTGTTCAGATGACTGGTGCTGCGCCTGCTACTACTACGCATCTTCAAGAGGCGCGTCAGCCGACTCTGCCAGTCGACAACCAGCCAATGAGTCAGCAAGAGCAGGACGCATATTGGGTCGGTAAGATTGCCGAAGTCATGAAAGAGCAATTCGGCATCAAACCCAGGGTCAACACGTACTCTTATCGGAGTCCGTATCCACCTGCATATGACTTGATCCCTCTTCCAAATCGGTACAAGGTGCCCGATTTTACCAAGTTCTCCGGTCAATACGACACGTCAACAATGGAGCACATCAACCGCTTCATTATCCAGTGCGGAGAAGCTGCCAGCAGGGAGGAATTAAGGGTGAGATTGTTCTCTTCATCATTGTCTGGATCGGCATTCACTTGGTTCATATCGTTGCCTCCAAATTCTATAATTACATGGGCCGATCTGGAGAGGCAATTTCACAAGTACTTCTTCGCTGGCATACATGAGAAGAAGCTTACCGATTTGGTCAAGATGAGGCAACGCAACGACGAATTGGTGGAAAGCTTTGTGCAAAGGCTACGGGACGTGAAGAACAAGTGCTATAGTCTGGTGCTTGATGATCGGCAACTGGCGGATTTGGCTTTCCAAGGATTGCTGCCGCACATCAAGGACAAGTATGCGTCCCAAGAGTTTGACAGTCTAAGTCATCTGGTGTAGAGAATTGCCGATCAAGATATCAAAGCCTTTGAAACCAGGAAGACTTGGAACAAGAAGGTGACCTTCATCAGGAAAGAAGAAGACTCTGGATCGGATGGAGAGCTGAATGTCGATGCGGCCGAATGGGTGAAGGATAAGAAGCCTGTGTCTTGTCCGTTCGGCCAAAAGGAAACTGAGAGGTTCACCTTCGATATCACCAAAGCCGATAGGATGTTTGACTTATTGCTGCAAGAGGGGCGAATCAAGTTGGCACCCAACCAAGTAATTCCATCGGCCGAAGAGCTCAAGAAGATTAGGTACTGCAAGTGGCATAACGCAACCTCACATAGTACCAACGACTGCAAAATATTCAGGCAGCAGTTGCAGTCGGAGATTGAATCTGGGCGTATTAGGTTTGAAAACTCTAAGGTCCAGAAACCGATGAAGATAGATCAGCACCCGTTCCCAAACAATATGGTGGAAATCAGTGAAAAAACCAGAGTGCTGACATCGGGAGCTGCCAGGAGAAACTCATCGGTAGACCCTCACCACCAAGTGTATGAGCACGACGCAAGAAGGTTTGCCGATGACAGAAAAGGTGAGAAGATTGCCGATGAAGGTAATAGTGCCAACATGGCTCCTGGGGCTGTGATCACACAAAAACATCCAAGGCGAAATCATCGGCAATCACGTGAAGAACGGTATCGGCAAGAAGAAGAGGAGCATCGGGAATGGCTTCGACACAAGGACCACTGGAGGTGTCCCTTCTTCGTTCATTGCTGGGAGGAAGGTATCAAGCTGCCCACTGCCGATAACTGTCCAGAATGCAATGGGTACTACACAGCCGATCGGTCAGGTAAGAGACCTTGTTTTGATGATCAGGCACCCAGGTACGCCAGGCCACTCAGAGAGAACAGATCGGCACATGACCGACTGGGGGGCAAACTCAGTGCCCATGATCGGCTTGGCAGGCGTGTTGATCAGGGGGAGCTGGAGGAGATGGCCAATGCTAGAGTGCTCGACGAAGAGATATTCTCCAGAGATCCCAACATCGGAAGAAGTGCCAATGTAAGCGGTGGGAAGCAGCACCAACCTGTCTGGAAGACCAAGCTTCCTCCATGGTGCCCTAAGGGTTTGACTAAAACCCAGAAGAGGAGGATCCAGCGCCAGCGCCGCGATGACCTGTATGACGGTGCAGAACCCTCAGGAGAGAAGCAATGGAGGCCGAAGCGCAAGGACAGGGATCCATCGGCAGATATAAACATGGTTGTCATGTTGCCGAGCGGCAGATATAAACTGGCTAGCCACGACCAAGCGGCGCGCTGCCTCCCCCGTTCGAAAATGCCATCAGGCCGACTGACAGCGCATTTTGCAACTTGATTAACTCCCTAACCTCTGCGTCTTAGCTTCAACCAAATACACACCTTTGTAAAGCTATAGTTGAACTCCAACTTTGGTGTAATTTGTTTGAGCTGAAACGGTTTAGATTTCAAACTACAAGCATTCAAATAGAGCATCAAACAAACTGAAAACCATTTAAGACTTAGGCAATTTCAGAAACTAAAACAGCCCCCAAATCAGCCTTGATTGACTAATTAGGTTATTTTAGGATCCAAATCAAGGTGGTTAAACAAAGTTTGTTCAGAATTAAAATCTCTACAACTTTGCTTAAGCCAACTTTTTCATACAAGGTCATTAACAAAGTCAATTTGTTAAATCAAGCAAAAGGGTTCCTAGGGTCAATCATTAAAGCTTAAACCCTAGAAGCTCATTTGGACTTGATCATGAACATAAACATGGTCCTATTAACATCCTAAATATTTCTAGGTAGATATTAGTGATCAAAACATCAAGCACTTGGTTAAACAAGTATAACTTAATTAAAGCTAGGTGTAGGTTAACACATACACACATAAAAACAAGGTGATCACTTAGGGTGATCATTTCATATGATCATGGAAATGCATGAATGCATTAATGCTTGTGCTCATGCTCATGAAATGATATGCAAATGAAAGCTTAACACCTAGGGTGTTATTGCCCTTCCCCCCTTACAAAAATCTCGTCCCGAGATTTGTAAGGCTTACCATTTTTCATAGAAAGCAGGGTAGACTTCCTAAAGGTAGTCTTCCCGTTCCCATGTAGAATCTCGTTCACTTTGATTGTTCCACATTATCTTGTAAAACTTTATAACTTTGTTTCTAGTTACTCGTTCTTTGGTGTCCATGACTTGCATAGGTTTTTCTTCAAAGGACAAGTCTGACTGTAGCCTCAGACCTGAAGGTTCGATATGTTCCTCTGGAACTCTCAAACACTTCTTAAGCTGGGATACATGAAAGACATTGAAGATAGCCCTTGTCTCTGGTGGTAACAATAGCTTATAGGCTACGCTTCCACTTCTTTCGATGATCCGGTATGGTCCCACATATCTTAGAGCAAGTTTTCTTTTAACTCCAAACCTTTGTACTCCTTTCATAGGTGATACTTTCAAGTACACATAGTCACCGACTTCGAACTCAAGCGGTCTTCTTCTCTTGTCTGCATAGCTCTTTTGTCTTGACTGTGTTGCACGCATATGTTCTTGTATCACTCTAACTTTATCTTCAGCCTCTTGCACAAAGTCGATACCGTAGTATCTTCTTTCTCCTGGTTCGACCCAATTGAGAGGTGTTCTACACCTTCTTCCATACAAAGCTTCGAAAGGAGCCATCTTGATACTCTCTTGATAACTATTGTTGTAAGAGAACTCTGCTAAAGGTAACCAACTTTCCCAAGATCCTTTAGACGATATCACACAAGCTCTAAGAAGATCTTTGAGAATCTGGTTAACTCTTTCTGTTTGTCCTGAAGTTTGTGGATGAAAGGCTGAATTGCAAACTAGATTGGTTCCGAGTTGCTTATGAAGATGTTCCCAAAAACGAGCAGTGAACTGCGGTCCTCTATCTGACACAATTGTTCTTGGAACACCATGCAAACGAACTATGTGAGCGATGTACATCTCTGCATACTCATATGGTCGGTTAGTGGTGCGAACTGGTATGAAGTGCGCTGACTTGGTTAAACGATCCACTATCACCCATATTGAGTCATGACCTTTTTGAGTAAGAGGAAGACCTGTTATGAAATCCATGCTGATTTCTTCCCATTCCCATCCTGGAACTGACAAAGGTTGTAAGAGTCCAGCGGGTTTCATGTGCACCGCCTTAACCCTACAACATACATCACATCTTGCCACAAATGCGGCAATCTCTTTCTTCATCTTGGTCCACCAAAAGCGTTGTTTTAGATCATGATACATCTTGCTACTACCTGGATGTATAGATAGCTTAGAGGAATGTGCTTCCTCTAAGATGCGGTTCCTTAACTCTTTATCTTTAGGAACAACAAGACGATCTTTAAACCATATGATTCCTTTATCATCCATATTGAAATATTGGGAACCCTCGGTTTTAATCTTTCTTTTGATATGGAAAACACCCACATCGGTTTTTTGCCCCTCTATGATTTGACTTTCGAGCGAAAAACTGACTGTAAGATTGTACAATACTGTCGGATGTAACAAGTTAAACTTATCTTCGAGCAAAGGTTGTACGAGATGATAGTGCGACTTTCAGCTCAAAGCGTCAGCTACCACATTAGCTTTCCCTGGGTGGTAATGAACCTCAAGATTGTAATCCTTGATTAGTTCTAACCATCTTCTTTGTCTCATGTTCAACTTTGGTTGCGTAAAGATATACTTGAGACTCTTGCGATCTGTGTAGATATGGCATACGTTACCCAGGTGGTAATGTCTCCATATCTTTAAAGCATGTACCACTGCTGCGAGTTCTAAATCATGCGTTGGGTAGTTAGCTTCATGCGAACACATGGTGGACAGGTACCCATGTATGTTCAGCTTTGATGATGAGTGATCGTCCAACACGTGAGTGTTTCAGTTTGAGTGGTTTACCCTAACCTCTGCGAAAGAAGAAATGTGTGCTTGTCTATCGGCTTGTCGTGTGCAGGTGCTATGCCTAGTGACAGTGGTCAATGGTGTGGAGAAGGTCGAGTAGAGGCTTGACTTGCCGATGGACTAAGAGCGGTGAAGGGCGGAAGCGGGGCTCGGACTGAGGGACCATGGGCGCCGGCGGACTAGCTGTGGTGGCTAGTACTTGGCACCGGTGAGTGCGATAAGATATGGAGGTAGACTGAGTCGACCGAGTCAAGACGGTGGACGCGCGAGTCGAGCAGAGGCTCAGGGGACTCGCAGTCCGATCGGGCGAAGACAAGGTGGCTCGCATCGAGTGGTTTGGTGGTTTGGGCCTCAAAACCATCTGCGTCGGTTTCCGAGTTTGGGCCGCAAAACTCGGGGTTCGGTAGTTGAGCCCAAAGCTACCGGTGGCGGGTTTCCTCGGTTTGGGCCTCAAAACCTAGGCGGAGCTTCCGAGGAAGCGGGGATGGCACGTGGCAGAATCCTGGAGGTTGCGTCGAGGCGACGGCAACTCCCGGCAGACAGCGGGGCCGTCCATTCAAATCGAGGAAGATATTTTCCGGAGTTTGGACTGCAATGCTTAGGCTAGGTAGTTCACTCATGTATCTAGGGGGTCTTTGGGAAATAGCCAAAGCCACGTTAAATAGAGGATGAAGGGGTATCCTCATTTCTTGCATTACTCTTTCTCCCACCTATTCCTAGGTTTTCTCTTCCCTAGCTTCTTCTTGCTTGAGATCCACCGAGTCACCAGTGTAAGAACTTGTGATTGTTGCGAGGAATCAGAGGCCGTAACCTCTGTAAGCCATGGTGGCTTTGCTTTTGTGATCGTGTCCCCCGTTTTGCTTGTGTTCTTCGCGTTTTGCTTTTGCTCCCTCTTTCCCCGAGATGATTTCTCTTTGTAGGGAGTATCTTGCAAATCCGTTTGAACCAAGTTGTTTGTGTTCGTGAGGAGCATCTTCGCACCGAAAGAATTCCCCTCAAACCTCACGAGTGCGTAGATCGGGCGATTTCTTTACGCTGTTCTTCGTTCTTGCCCCTTTTCCCCCAAATCCTCATTTTCCTTTAATTCTCACCAAATTGAGTGATGATTTCTTCGGGATAGCTACCTAGTTGGGTTGCTAGTGGAGAACATTTGGTCAAGATTTGGGAAGATTTGGTGGAGAGAAAAACGATTTTCGCGGTTACTGCGCGTTTGTCAGGGGCGTCGGACGCTCCGAGGGTTTTGCGTCGGACGCTAGTACGTGCTGACGTCAGCGTCCGTCGGCTCGCTTGTCTGCGTCTTTCAGTTTTGGCGTCGGACGCTCTTCAGAGTCCGTCGCCCAGCGTCCGTCGCGTCTTGTGCTCTGTGCAGTTTTGTTTTGCTCTTGGGTAGGCCGACGGACGATCTTCACAGCGTCCGTCGCCGACCGTCCGTCGCCTCGGTAGTTTTCAGTCCCTGTCAACGTCCGACGCCCTGCCATGGACCGTCCGTCGCGCTGTCTTCCAGCGTCCGTCGCCCTGCTGTCCAGCGTCCGACGCCTGTCTTTTGGGATGTTTTGCTTGGGGTTCTTGCCTCTTTCTCATAGGGGTTGAGAACTCATTCTTGGGGGTTTCCGGTGGGTTTTCCTCTACTGACGGTGAGCTTTCATTTGTTCGTTTTCATCTAAATCCCCGCTCGCGTCCCAAATATTTCAAGAGAAATTTGAGGCTCCCATTCACCTCCCCCTCTAGTCGCCGTTCTCGGTCCTTCACTTCATGTTTTCTAAGCCGTCTTGATGCATAGGCTATCAGTTTTCCTTCTTGCATAAGAACACATCCTAGTCCAGTCCCGGAGGTGTCACAATACACATCAAAGGGTTTTGTTATGTCTGGTTGCACCAAAACAGGTGCTGAAGTAAGTAGAGTTCTTAGGGTAAGAAAAGCTGCCTCACATTCTGAAGTCCATTCGAACCTCTTATCTTTCTGTAGCAGACTGGTCATGGGTTTAGCTATCTTGGAAAAGTCCAGAATAAACCGACGGTAGTATCCAGCCAGACCAAGAAAACTACGAACCTCGGTGACGGAAGTTGGAGCTTTCCAATCCATAACTTCTTGTACTTTGCTTGGATCAACTGAAATTCCATGAGCAGAAAGAATATGTCCAAGGAAAGGTACTTTAGTAAGCCAAAACTCGCACTTACTAAACTTGGCATATAACTTATGTTCTCTTAGACGAGTAAGAACTACACGTATGTGTTCTGCATGATCCGCTTCATTTTCCGAGTAGATTAAAATGTCGTCGATGAACACAACCACAAATTTATCCAACTCGGGCATGAACACTGAGTTCATAAGATACATGAAGTAGGCGGGAGCATTAGTTAGCCCAAACGACATAACCAAATACTCGTAAAGCCCATATCTCGTTGCAAAAGCTGTTTTGGGTATATCTTGTGGTCTAATCTTGATTTGATGATACCCTGATCGCAAATCGATCTTAGAAAACACCTTAGCCTTAGATAACTGATCAAACAAGATATCAATACGAGGTAAAGGATATTTGTTCTTGATCGTTACGACATTGAGTGGTCAATAATCCATGCACATTCATAGGGATTTGTCCTTATTTTTGACGAACAGTGCGGGACATCCCCATGGTGAAGAACTAGGTCGAATGAGACCTTTATCTTGTAACTCTTGTAACTGCTTCTTTAGCTCTGCTAGCTCATTGGGTGGCATTCTGCACGGTCTACCAGAAATAGGTGCCGTAACAGGTACCAACTCAATAGCGAACTCCACATCTCGATCAGGTGGAAGACCTAGAAGATCATCAGGAAACACATCCAGAAATTCACACACTATTGGGATATTCTTCAGAGCTGTGGCTTGGATAGCACATGTCATAGCACAAAGGTCCAGCCTACGTGGGAGGGAAATCTGGAAGGTTTCATTCTGATCCGGAGTTCTCAAGGTAAGGGTCCTATTTCCGGTATCGATGTTGACCCCATAAAGGTGCATCCATCTCATACCTAGGATCACATCCAGACCTAAACCAGGAAGGATGATAAGCTTAGTTTTAAACTCATGTTTCTGTATTATGATGCTTACATCCCTGACTGCTTGTTTGGTTGATATGTCAGCCCCTGCTAAACATATGCAGTAACCCACATCCAAATCAGATATGCTCATGCTATGCTTATCAGTAAATTCTTTACTCACAAACGAATGCGAAGATCCTGAATCAAAGAGCACAACTGCAGGATGATGGTTTACAAGGAACATACCGCGTGACTTCCCTTCCCTTTCCTTTTTCTCCTCTTTGCCACTGACTTCCCTGGCCCGCGTGACAGTCTCCTCTCCCCTCCCTCTCGCCGAACCAGAACAGGGGACGAACACCTCCCCCGAATCCCTGTCAATCCCGTTCCTTCTGGGATTTCTTGCTTCTCCAGCCAACCCAGCACCCTATAAGTAGTTCCACACCTCCCCTCCTCGCCCTGTTTTTCCTTTCGCAACCAAGCCAGCAGAGCCGCTGCCGCGAGCTCGAAGCTTCGCCGCCGCCATTGTTTCCGGCCCGAGCTTCCTTGTCAACCGCAAGGCCTCTTCTCTCTTCGGAACACGGTACGAGACCTCGCAAGCCCTCCCCTCCATTCAATCGCACGTGTCGTGACTCTCACCGCCTTGCCGACGCACACAGTGGATCAGGAGCCACCTCAATGCATCGCCAAACGCCCGTGTCGCCCCTGCGGGCCGTTCACATTCCTCCAAAGCAAGGTTTGGGACTCCGTGATCCCTACTCCATGCTCAATTTTGCCTCTGAGTGATCCTCTCAACTCATTATCGGTTGCAGGGAGTCCGCACCCGCTCCATCGCGTCGTCAGCCGCCCTGTTCCTCGTCTACACGCGAGAAGCACTCAGGTAGACTCGTCGTCTCTTTCTCTCCCTCCTAGACTTCTCGGTTCGTCGAATGGTGAACCGTGGGCTCCCATCGCCTATCGCCGGCGGGCACGAACGCCCCGGCAATGGAGTCCGCCGTGCCGGACTCTGTTTCCACCGGCCGATGCCTCCTCTCTTCCCAGCTCTAATCTGCACCGTCCCCTTCAGATCCGACGGTCCAGAGGGCTTGATACCCCTTCGGCCATTCTCTATCCCTCCCCTTCTAATCTCGGCCCTTCAACCCGAGATCAACGATTGGGAATCAATGATACCCCTTCGCTCTGCCGATTTGCTAAAGAGACCCTGGAAAGTCTCAGTGCTCAACCCGCCGTCCTTGGCGCAAAGCCTGAATGCGCTTTCTCCTTATGAAAACGTATTTATCTTTCTGATTTCGTTTTAATTAAAAATAAATGGGAATTCATATTTACAGAATTGCCATTGGAATTCAAAACACTATAACTTGCTCATTTTAAATCCTTTTTGACCCGTTCAAATTGCGTTAGGTTCGTAATAAAATTCTCTTTATGTTAATACCTTTGTTAGTTAGATTTGGAAAAGTTTAATTTCGTGTTTAGATTTAATTTATTATCTTTGTATAGGAAAACCCGTTTATTTCCTAAACTTCGTCGTTCTAGCTCCGTTTTTCGTGAACGAAACATCGATGTGATCGTAGCAATGCGTAGATTAGTTTTATAAAATTTTCATCTTATTTTATTACTGTTGGTGTACTGTTGTAATCATAGTCTTGTTTGCTTCGTGTATGATTGTCGTTGGTTGAATGGTGTTGATTTTTTATCGGTATAGACGTTGAGCAATCCGTTGAAGGACCGGAGTTTCTCCTTGATCAAGATCAGCAAGAGTTTTTCGAAGAAGGCAAGTATAACATGGGATTATCCTTGTTGTCCTATTCACAATCAATATAATACATATGCATGATTCCTTGTTGCCATAGTATGATCCTAGAGATTGATATCCTGATACCTTGTCACCTATGATTTGATCCACCAAATATGATTAATGTTGCTAGTGCTCATATCAGATGTACATGATCTTAACTTGTTAATGACTATATGCAATAATGATAAAACTCGCTTTTTAGCAACAACGGATTATAGGATCTTATCTGTCGGCAAAATCTGGGATATACAGTACAACCACGAGGGCTATATGGCTCTGGCTTTAGCTCAGTATGGGGACCTTTTCTAGCTTGTTAGTGGTTACCTTTATGGCGCAAATAGGAGCGTGCCAAGATGGGTATAGTGTGGTTCCTAATCTATGGGCATAGCCGCGAAGGAGTGTGACCGTAGACAGGTTGGCTCTACATCCCCCTGCCATGAACCTTGCGGCCCTGACTTGTTAGACGAACCCTTGGAAGGCTTCATAGTGTACCCTGCCCGCTCACCTTGGAAGTGTTTTGGGAGTTGCAAACCCGGCAAATGGGCAATCATGACTCGTGGGTAAAGTTGTACACCTCTGATCAGAGTTAAAAACTATCATGATAGCCGTGCTCATGGACACAAGCGGCTCGGAAAACTCATAGAATTTTTGGGTTCTTATTTCTATGTGGCTTATGCAAGTGTTATTTATTTATTGTATCATTGTCATTTACTTTATGATCATGGATATTTGAGCTTACGCAATTACCTTGGCAATTGTTGATATTAATATGAATTTGATCTACTTAAAATGCCTACCGCTATGAACCATGCATAACCAATTGAGCTTCATGAACCCCGTGTTATATTTGTTGAGTACGTATGTGCTCACCCTTGCATTTCAAACACCACAGATGAAGATTGGGTTGATGATTACCGCAATGAGTACTAGACTTGGGGTCAACCAGTCAACCAGTCCCTTTGGAGCTTCCGTAGTTATCTTCGTTTAGTTAAAGTTATTTGTTTCAGACTATGTAATGAATATTTATTCGCTATGTAATAAGCACTATGATGGTACTCTTTTTTAATTTGTCAACTCATGTGTGCGACTATTCCTGGGGTGCACATGAGCCTTTTATGCACTTGTTTTTGTTCCTAAAAACGGGTGTGACACAGAGAGGAGAGGGAGAGAGCGAGGGCGAGTGAGCGTTCGGTCGCGAGGTGGAGTGTGCGGGCGTCCAAGGCGCGGCCGGCGTGGGCGTCCCGCCGTGTACGGCTGCCACGCGTCGCAAGATGCCTGAGGCGGTCGGCCACGACCGAGCAGCGCGCTACCTCCCCCGTTCGAAAACGCCATCAGGCCGACTGACAACGCGTTTTGCAACATGATTAACTCCGTAACCTCTGCGCCTTAGCTTCAACCAAATACACACCTTTGTAGACCTATAGTTGAACTCCAACTTTGGTGTAATTTGTTTGAGCTGAAACGGTTTAGATTTCAAACTACAAGCATTCAAACAGAGCATCAAACAAACTGAAAACCATTCAAGACTTAGGCAATTTCAGAAACTAAAACAGCCCCAAATCAGCCTTGATTGACTAATTAGGGTATTGTAGGATCCAAATCACCTCAAGGTGGTTAAACAAAGTTTGTTCAGAATTAAAAAACTCTACAACTTTGCTTAATTCAACTTTTTCATACAAGGTCATTAACAAAGTCAATTTGTTAAATCAAGCAAAAGGGTTCCTAGGGTCAATCATTAAAGCTTAAACCCTAGAAGCTCATTTGGACTTGATCATGAACATAAACATGGTCCTATTAACATCCCTAAATATTTCTAGGTAGATTAGTGATAAAAACATCAAGCACTTGGTTAAACAAGTATAACTTAATTAAAGCTAGGTGTAGGTTAACACATACACACATAAAAACAAGGTGATCACTTAGGGTGATCATTTCATATGATCATGGAAATGCATGAATGCATTAATGCTTGTGCTCATGCTCATGAAATGATATGAAAATGCAAGCTTAACACCTAGGGTGTTACACTAGGGGTCGACGTCCATCTTGTCAGCGGCTTCGATTGCCGCCACCATCTCCTCGCTGCGCACCTCAGCCATGGCGTTCTCGCAGCAGTCCACCCTCACACCGGTACGCCACCTTTACGTCGGAGGAGACTGTGATGATGTTGCATGGCCCCGACATCTTGAGCTTGAGGTAAGTGTAGTTGGGGACGGCCATGAACTTCGCGTAACATGGTCTCCCAAACACCGCGTGGTAAGTCCCTCGGTAAGCCACGACCTCGAAGGTGAGGTACTCGGCTCGGAAGTTGTCCGACTCCCCGAATGTGATGGGCAGGACAATCTGCCCTAGGGGTACTGTTTGTCTCCTGGGGATGATTCCCTGAAAGGGAGCCCCCGAGGATCGAAGCCTTTCCCTACGTAGGCCGAGGGCCTCGAAGGCGTTGTAGTACATGATGTTGAGGCTACTGCCCCCGTCCATCAGCACTTTGGTGAAACGCACGCTCCCTATGATCAGCTCCACGACGAGTGGATAACGACCCAGGTAGGGAATGTGGCTCGGATGGTCATCTCGACCGAACGTGATGTCGGATTCCGACCAGTCGAGGAAGGACAGAGTTGCCGGAGCGACTGCGAATACCTCGCGCCGCTCCTTCTTCTGTTGGCACTTGCAGTCGTAGGCCTCTGGGCCCCCAAAGATCATGAGGCACTTGTTGACGTGGGGGTAGTAGTCCTCGTGATCCCCACCCCCGTCTTGGCCTTCCGACAGCTTCGGCTCGTCCTTGTCAGGGACGGCCTTGAAGTACCTGGCCATCATGTCACACTGCTGGAGTGTGTGCTTGACCGGTCCATTGTGGTACGAGCATGGCTTTGTGAGCATGTTGTCGAACTTGCCCACCTTCTTCCCGCCCTAGGGACGTGGAGGCTTGCGGTCTGCTGCCACGACAGCGTTGTCGCCACCGCCATGTTGCGGCTTGCCCTTCTTCTTGTTCCTGTTCTGGGCGTGGTTTGAACCGCCTTCACCAGCGGTCTCGACTTCCTTGCCCTTTCCCTTGTCGGGGTGGAAGATTGCACCGACCGCCTCCTCTATGCGTAGCTCGTGGCAATGTCAAGGAGTCGTTCGGTGGTGCGAGGGTTGCTGCAGCGCAGCTCGTGGACTAGCTTTCTGCAGGTGGTGCCTGCGAGAAACGCCCCAACCACGTCCGCATCGGCCGCGGTCGGGAACTACGTGCACTGCTAGGAGAAGCGACGAATGTAATCCCGAAGGGACTCGTCTGCCTAATGCTACAGCTGCGGAGGTCCCAGGGGTTTCTTGAGCGCATGTAGGTGCCTTGGAAATTCCCGACGAAGGCTTGTCGCAGGGAATCACATCCATCGATGGTGTTAGCAGGTAGGTGCTCAAGCCACGTGCGGGTCGAGTCTGAGAGATGGAGGGGCAAGTTGCGGATGATGAAATCGTCATCGTCCGCGCCACGGGCCTGATAGGCGAGGTGATAATCGTCGAGCCAGAGCCCGGGGTTCGTTTTCCCATGAGTACCGGACGACGTTGGTTGGTTGTCGGAATGGTCGCGGGAACGGTGCGTGGCGGATGCAGCGAATGAACGCCAAGGAGCCTGGCGGCTCCGGCATGGGATGGTGGGGCGCCGTTGTTTGGACGGTGTGGGATCCGGGTGGACCGACCCCTCACGGTCGTTAGGAGCCGCACCGGCAGGATGGCCGGTGCTAAAACCTGTGCCCCCGCACGCGGAGCTCTCGGCCTGTTGTTCCGCAGCCCGCTCTAGAAGGGTCTTTAGCTCGTCGTGAGTGATCTTGCCGTCAGGAGCATCTGGGATTGGAAGGTTGCGGAGCAACATCCTTGCTGCCGCGATGTTCTGGCTTGCCCGCGCGAACTGCGGCGTGCCATGTTCATCGTTGATGATGCGGTGGTGTACCGCCCGTGCCTCCCTGCGAGCACGAGGCTCTGCGGGATCCCTAGCGGCTTCGTGCTCAAGCTTCTCACACTCGAATGTTACCTTTAGCTGGCGATCCGTGAGCTGTTGCTCTATGTCGTGGAGGTCGCGAAGCTGCTGCTGCCAGGCCTCCGAAGACCGCGGATCGGGCAGTGGCTGAGGTACTGGAACACCCGTCTAGTGCACAGGAGTGTGGTTGTCGCCGCCGCCGTCGTCCCCCTTGTTGATGAGGGTGGGGTCGACAGCAGCTCTGGGTGGAGGTGCATCGCACATGAAGTACTCGCGGCCATGGTCCTCGCTGGATCGCTCGAGCTGGAGTCGAGTAGATAATCGCTGGCTTGGAGGAAACCGTGACGGGCCTCCTGATCCCCCAGACTCCGATGACGGGCCTCCTGATACCCCAGACTTCCGATGTCCAGGGGGTCCCAGGGATCAACGCTCCCACGGCTTGAGTCGGCGTAAGATGTGGCCTTAGAGCTCGTGAGGAGATCGAAGATGGAGCGAGGGTGGTGGGGCGCAAGCACGATGCGTGTCCCCTCCGCGGGGTCCGCATGGAACCACGCGGCCACCAACTCCGAATAAGACGTGGAAGCATTCCTCATGCCGAAAGGTTGCGCCTCTGGGACGGACGCTTTGACGCGCCCCGGAGAGAGCGGCTACCTTGCCGCGAGATGCGCCATCACGTTAGCGAACGTGAAGTAGAGGTTGTGCAGGGACTCCTGAGTCAGCTGGGGTCCCATAAGCGTGTCGAGCTAGCGCTCGAACTGAGGATAGACAGCCCGGGGACGACTACCCCACGAGCGACTTGTTCCCAGAGGGAGACGGGTGGAGGTGGGCCATGGACGCGGTGATGGCGTCCAGGGCTACCTCGGAGGATGCCGTAGGGCGACGGAGAGCCAAGTCGGCCCCCTGCCCGTGGCACTGGAAGTCCAGGCTACCAAAATGGACAATGTAGCCCGGAGCGAAATCAACGCGGCGGTTGGCCATCCGAAACTCGAAAATATGGGTAACACACAAAGGTCCCCTACCTGGCGCGCCAACTGTCGGTGTCTAAAATGGCGGGGTCTAGACGGCCAACGAGTGAATTTCTAAGTGCGTTGGAGTTCTAATGTTACGCTCAGAGAACATAGAGATTTATAAATGGTTCAGGGACTAACGCCCTATGTCCAGTGTATTGTGGAGTTGTGTTACCGAGCGGGGGAGGGCTCGTAGAGGGGAGCTACAAGCAATGGTGAGAGAGGGAAGCGCCTTCCCAGGTCTCGTGTGTATGAGGTTCGAGGTTCGTGATGAGAGCTCGTGTGTATGCGAGTTGGAGTGTGTGTGAATGAATTTGTCGGTGTCAAGAGAGGAGGATTGGAGGTCCATTTTTCCCCCTTTATATGTAGGGAGAGATGGAGGAGTACAGTAGAGAGAGAGGGAGTGAATGTGGGCCCAGCTTGGGCTGCTGCTGTGGGAGAGCTTTGTCTTCATTCTGCCTTCCTTCCTGAGGAAGATTGCGCCAGTAGACATATGTCTGGGTCCTTTTCATCCTTGTGGTGTTGTAGCCATATGCCTTAATACTAGGAACTCCACTATTCCCTTTCCTGGGCATGAGGGGGGTTAGTCGCGGGGGCCCCAGGCCCCCCGCTTTCCCTTTAAATACAGGGTTGATGACCCCCCCTAACCCCCTGTTCGCTTTTTTCCGTGGAGGTATGGCGCAGGTTTTTTATGGCGCGTAAGTCATGGGTTTTTAGGAAGCACATGCCTTGTCCCGTGGGGGGAAAACGAGGTAGGCATGGCGCCTCATGCCTTGGAAACCCATCATGAGGATGGAGGGTACTTTTTTTTGGGGGACCTTTTGACTATTTTGGGCTTGGGTGTCCCAGGACGTGGTGGCGGCGGGGATCTTGAGGGCGGGGAATGTCAGGGGATGAGTCGCCCTAGCTTGGACGGGGGCAGAAGAGTCCCCGAGGGGGGAAGGGGACGTCATAGTTTGACTTTCTCCTGGGCTCGGACGAGGGGGAAAGGAAAAAACCCCGAGGGCAGGGGGGGGGTCACGGATGACGTCTCCTAGGCTCGGACGAGGCGAAGGACCCCCGGAGGGCAGGGGTTTTCACAGATGACGTCCCCTTAGCTCGGGCGAGCCGAAGGAGCCCCCGATTTTTAAAAGGGGCACACTGATGAGTCACCCTGGCTGGGAAAGGGGGAAAAAATCCCCCGGGGGGAAATGTAGCGGGTCTTGGTTGTTTTGGGGGGCGAAAAAGCCCCCGTGGTGATGACATCACCCTGGGTCGGTTGGGGGGAGACCCCCCGGGGGTTTGATTTTTTTTTTCGGAGTGCATTTAAATTTTGGGTCCCTATTTCTAGGTACCGCCCAAAACATTTTGGGGAAAACCCCATTATGGTTTTATAGTACAACGGGTCATAAAGGGAAACCCACGAATTTTTGAGGCTTTGTTTTCTGAGTTTCGAAAAAAACCTTTTGTGATGGATTTTTAAAAAAGAAATTGGCAACTTCTTTTTCCCGTCATCAACTCCCCGATTCTCATCCAAAGCATGAACCCCTTGGTCCTCTCGGTATCCTGAACAACTTAAAGCCATTCATTCCTTTTTTCATTTTTCCCCCAATGTTGGTACTTTCTTATGTTTTTTGGAAAACCTTTAAGGGGGCACATATTATCCCGATGCCCCCACTTCACCGAGAGTATTCCGGGTATGGGATTTTCCTCGGGGAACGATAGGGGATCTAACTAGGATTAAAGATATGTCCTATGATGGATAAAAGGGAAATTTTATGATAACGGGGTTTGAGAGGTTCAAGATCCACAGATGCCCTAAAAAGGAAATAGCTGGTTATATTTGGGATTATCGGCTCTTCTCTTGCAGGAGGCGGGCGGGAAAAGATCAAAAAGGGGAAAAAACTCTAAAACCGGGGCCGCACCGTCATGTTGAATTTTAAACCTTCCCTTTTTAAAAAACTTATCTTACCCCAAAAGTGGTGGAATACCCAAAAATAGATAGAGTTGTCACTTTCTACTAGATCCAAAAACAATCCATGCGAAAAAAGCTTTACAAAGGGAAGATTAAATTAGACACCACGTCAACACTAATCTCTACCTTAACCCTTTGGGCTAAGATAAAAGCCCCTTTACTAAAAAGCTAGGATGATCCAGAGTGAAAAAATTGTAAAACAGCCCAAACCAGATTTTTGAACATAAATCTATAAAAGAAATCAGAAGAAGTCACTTACCCGTGCTAAACTTACAAGAAAATCGCATCCGTAACGAAAACTTTTGGAGAAGATTCCCGGGCAGACCTGGGGGTTTCACAAAAAAGGCTCCTCACTTCCTCCAAATAGAAAAAAAGTACTAAAAAGCTCGGGTAAGAAAAATAAAAGGGTAGTTTTTTTCCAAAGAGGGATGAATGAAAAGGGGAGCTCTGGGGGGTTTTTTATAGCTAGAGGTGGAGTAGGGGCCCCACTCCGGTGCCAATCAGCGATCCGCGTCACCTTTAAACAAGCAACCTTTGGGGAAAATAACCAACTTCAGAAAAAACCTAAGTATCAAGGGGTGTTGATTTCCATCATTTTGGGGAGTGAGTGAGGTGGTTGGGGGGAGGTGAAAACCCCCAAAAAGGGGTGGTTCTTTTTTGAACCAAACCCACTGACCTGGGGGGACCTCCTAGACCTTTAAAAAAGATGGCCCCTTTATCAAGGGCAAAGGGGGGGGCCCGGGGGGGCCCCCCCTATGGGTCGGCCGAAAAACCCCCTGTGGGTTTGTGGGGGCCCCCTCTGCCTCTTGGACAATGGTCCCACTGCCCCCTGCCTTTGGGAAAAGCGGTTCTGAGTTGAGTTGTCATGTTAAATTTATCTGGGGGTGGGCCCATGGATCCCTGGGGCTTTGAATCTGGGCCATTGAGGGGTGAATATACTTTTGGAAACCAAGGGTAAAGATTTTTCTTTAGGGTGTTATATGGATCATGGGGGGTAAAGGGTGCCAAAGGGGTCCACAGGGTTTGGGCGGCCGACCACCTAATTTGGGCCCCCTTGCTCCCAAAAGCCCCCCTTTGTTTTTACCTGCATAAAAAAGTTTAAGGGACATGTGGAAATAGTTATTTGGTACAATTTATTCAGGTTAAAGCTTGTTTTCCCCTTTTAGAAAGTGGGGTGTTGACGGTATTTTTATGGGGAAAAATTGCTTGAATTACCCTTTAACCAGATCCCCCCTACTTACCTCTTTGCTCGCCTCGGAGGTTTAAAAGGGGGAAAAAATTTAAAAAACTTTGCTATTCAAAAATATAAGCAAGGGATAAAGATTCACTCAAGACCTTTTGTTTATCCCCAATGGGATATGTGATATTGGCAAACCATATATCCTTGAGAAGTTGAAAAATGGAATAGATCTTCAAAGCAAATTCATCTTCCCCAAATCATTTTAGTACTTTGAGTTTTTTGATAAATTTTCAAAAAAAAACTCATAAGAAATTTTTTACCCCCTTTAAATAGTACTCTAAGTAAAACTAAAGGGTGTATGATTCCTCACCAAGACATAAAGATATTGCCTTCTTTGTACCCTCCCTACTTCTAAAGGTTTATCCAAAGCTTGGGTAGGGATGATCAATGTAGCAAACTGCATCACTTATATTGTAAAGTCAAAACAAGGAACCGGGGAGAAGAGCGTCTTAATCCTAAAATCAAGATGTGTATGTGTGTGGACAATGGTATATGACTAACTGTACTCCTTAACTATGTATATGATCTCTCTAAACTTTAGGATTACTTGAGACATGGCTAATCATGGTAAGAGTTTTTTTTTAATTAAAGAGCTTTGCTAAAACGTAATTTTTCATTTATGATAGCCATACTCTTTTTTTGAAGAATATAGGGAGAGATCATAACATTTATTCAAGAGTTATTTTATTGGATGATTATGGATCATGTAATGGGATGGGCCCATGTTTTTGCGTACTTCCAGTGTAGAAGCAGCGAAAATATATGGCGTGTACGTGATCTTGGTCTTTGAGCTATGACATAATTCTCAACAAGGGTCACAAGGTTTGAAAAAAACTCAAAGGTAAATACAAAAAGCATATGAGGAAAGGGTTTTGAACTTGCATAAATGTTTATGGCCATGGTAGGGTTTTTCTTACTATGGAGGAGTAGTAGACATTATGGTTTTATGACTTTTTTCAAAAATTTTAATCTCCAAGAACTTTAAATAAAAAGGGTATGAATCATGATTCGAGACTATATCACATTAATCAACAACTTAGTCCACATGATCTTCCTAAAAAGTATTTTTCCCAAACTAGCATAAGCAAAAACAAGAATTTGTCTTATGACGCTTTTGCCCATTACATGTCATAGATCGTGTCATTTTTTCAAAATTTTAATTTTTGGATGCGATCTCTTGTTTTATTCAATATTAAAGGAATAAAACTAAGTGATAAGTTTCATGAAGAAATTATTTTTATTTCATTTTCACTTTTGAAGGGAAAAAATGAGAAAACAAATGAAAAAGTATAGAGAAAAGGGGAGAGACGTGGCAAACCAGTCAGATTCGACTTTTGGGAAATTTCAAAGGATGCTGGCTGGTGGGTCCAGGCCCTACAAGTGCGGTCGGCCGACCGCTCCTTTGGGAGCCATTTGGCCACTTTGACCTCTGCATTTGAATCCCTTACCTCTGAATTTGATGTACTCTGAACTTTCGGGAATTTTGGCCTCCAATGTGGTTCAGCCGATCCACAAAAGTGGCTGTTTCGGCCCAAAATTTTTTTTCTGGAACGTGTCATTGACGTGTACAACATGATTCTGTGATCCTTTTGGTGTTTTGACAAGTTGGAGTGTCGACCGACCTCCCCCATACTTGTTTCGTACATGCTGAATTCAGTGACAAGAAGCATCAATGCGGGGGTTCTGCTGGGCAAAATACAGCAGAACCAAACATTTTTATTTAATTCAAACTTGTGTAGGCACACATTACAATGATGAAAAGGGAAATTAACAAACTAATTGGAAAATAAACCTAAGTGCCTACTTATTTTTGGACTAGTGATCTATGGAGATGGAGGGCAAAGAGATCCCTCTCTCGAGGGCTTGGGCAAGACGCTTGATCTTCGCATTGGTGTTAATGCGAAGACCTTTAAAATTTCCTCAAGATCAAGGCGTTCATCCTCTCCTCTGCTGCACGCTCTGCTAATTTAGTATTTTTCTCCCAAGCTAGCCACTACGTGAAGCAACTTCTCCATGTCACTTTCTTCATCTTCATCCTCGATTGTAAATGGAGGGTCGGAGATGGAGGGCGTCTTGCTAGTCTTCGAAGGGACTTGCAAAGACTCCTCCGTCTCAAGCGATCTCGCACCCCCTCCTCCCCTCAAAGGGGTGAGAGGAGGGATGAGCACCTTGCCTCTCCCTGGTCCTCCTTGAGCCTGCTGAATCCGCATGCCTGGCGATGTTAAATGGCGAGTACGAGTGGGTGTAACCCGTACTCTGTCCCATGGGTGGAGGAATGGGCGCCTTCTTCACCCCAATTGACTAGTTGTCGGCCTTTTGGGCATCCCCCGGTCGCGCAACAGGCTGTTGAGTTGCTGCGCGAAGACATTTGACCGAGGCAAATGGTCCGCATCCGCTCCGAGCTCCACTGCCCTCGGTCAACCCCCTAGAGGGGTGGTTGGCAGCGCGGGGGGCGGTGCCATGGCCAGATGGGCCACCTCACAACGATCATGGCTTCGGAGTTGATGATGTCTCGGGTCTTGGGGACGGAACTTCCGTCGCTGGAACGAGTGGCAACTTGCCATTGTTTTCGTGGTGGACCCATGGGGTGATCAAGGAGGTGTGGAGGATTGCAAAGGGTGATGGTGGTGCGCGGGTTTTTGAAAGAAAGCAAGTGGAAGGAGGACGAAGAAGGAGAGGGGTTTAAGAAGAAGAGAAACAACGTTCAAGGCCTTCGTTTCGCTCGGATCGCGATGAAAACTGAAGGAAACGTTGGCCCGACGCTCCTGTGCAGTGGGGTTGTTTGAACTAGTTCGAAACACGATTGGCCGAACGTTTTTGAAAGATTTGAACAATCAAAGCCAGGTTTCGAACTTGTTTGGGTCGGGTTTGAGTCATCTCAATGAAGTTTCGGTTGTTTGGCCCAAAGACAGGTTCGGCCAAACCACTTTAGAGGCCAAATGGGCCGATCTTTAAAGGGGGGGGAGTCAATGCTAAGTCTAGGCCATTTCTAAGGTATTTGGAAAATTTTGAACAGAAAAGTTAAACATGTAGATTTTAGTTCTAATTGAGATTAAGGAGAAAATCTATCATATCAATTTCTTGGTCAGGTATTCATGCTCATAGAAAACTTTAAGACGTTGGCCATTTACCTTGAAGATTTTGCCGGCGTTGTCCGGGAGTGTGATTGCTCCATGAGTCGCGGCGTTGACGACGAGGTATGACCCTTCCATTTTCTTTTCAGTTTTCCGTGACTGAAGAGCTTGAATCTTAGTTGAATAGCAGACTTTGTCTCCTGGTTGAATTCCTTGACCTTGATTCTTTTTTCGTGCCATTTTCTTTGGGTTCTTTCCTTGTATATCCTGGCATTTTTGATATGCTTTCTCTCTCCATTATTCTAACTCAAAGATTTGCATCTTCCTGAATTTTATGCAGCTGGCAGATCCATTTCCATTTCTTTGATTGCCCAATGTGCTTTAAACTCTAATTCCACAGGAAAATGGCATGTCTTCCCGTATACAATTTGGTATGGTGTCATACCAATTGGAGTCTTGTATGCGGTCTGATATGGCCCAAAGTGCCTATGGTAGCTTGTTTTCCAAGCCTTGCTCATCTCTTCTACAGTCTTTTGCAGAATGTTCTTGATTTGTTTGTTGGATGTTTCTGCTTGCCCACTTGTTTGAGGATGGTATGGAGTTGCAACATTGTGTCGGATTCCTTGATGGGTGAGAACTAGCGGAAGCCTTTATTCAATGAAGTGAGATCCCCCGTCACTTATGATAAATTTTGGGGGTTTCCAAATCTGGGGAATATCACTTCGTGGAACATTCTCTTTGAATTGGCTTCATCGACTTTGCGACAAGGTAAGGGCTTATACCCATTTGGACACATAGTCCACTACTACTAA
Organism: Microstegium vimineum; assembly: GCA_022036555.1. NCBI lineage: Eukaryota > Viridiplantae > Streptophyta > Magnoliopsida > Poales > Poaceae > Microstegium > Microstegium vimineum. The sequence continues at coordinate 17,661,500 of CM039128.1, read as the reverse complement.
GATATACCTGACCCTTCGAGGGAGAAAGGCCCCCATTGGTCGATACCCATACATCAAAGAGCTCGACTTGTAGGTTGTTGGTGAGTGGCATGGCATCTCGGGCATTGATGTTCCCGTGCTTCTGGCCCCTTTGCACTTTTTTCTGACAAAGTCATGGGTATCCTTGTACAGGGTTTGGGCCAAAAAAAACCCACTCTGCCAAATCTTGGCATGATTCTGAATGCTCCATAGTGCCCCTCCGTACTCTGCTCCGTGACACCTTTCCATGATCTTGATTGCCTCCTCTATGGGTAGCATCTTCTTAGTAATCCATCATTGCATACTCTATAGGGGTATGGCTCATCCCAGAGATGCACTCGATTTCCCCTTGAACTAGTTTTCTTCATATCTGCCCCTGGTGGTACATGAAACCCGCAACCATAAAGTTGGGCTATATTTGCATTACTAGGGTTGGAGTCTGTCACCTTAAGGAGTGTGGTCCCTCTCTAAGGAAATCATCGATGGGCAAATTCTGTGCTTCTTTTAATTGCATTCTAAACAAGTGATCGGCCACAAAATTTCTACTCCCTTTTTATCTTTTATTTGAAGATCAAATTCTTGGAGTAGCAAGATCCATTTATTAAGTGTGGTTTAGCATCTTTCTTAGTGAGCAAGTACTTAAAGCAGCATGATCTGTATAAAAATGACTTTTGCTCCTACTAAGTAAGATATCAACTTGTCTATAGCAAACACCACGACCCAAAAACTCTTATCAGTTGTTGCATAATTTAGCTGTGGACCTGTCAAGGTTTTACTAGCATATTTAAATAGCCTTATGCTTCTTATCTTTGGTTTGGCCTAAACACCGCACCGACAGCATTAAACACTAGCATCAAACATATTTCAAAGGGGGGCTTCCCAATCAGGGGTTGGATGATTGGAGCTAAGATGAGTGCTTTCTTGAGGATGTAGAAAGAATCTAAGCAATCAACATTGAAGTCAAAGGGTGCATCTTTGGCTACAGGCTTGTTAACGGACGGGCAATTGAGAGAAGTCTTGTATACCGTCCACTATAAAACCCGCATGGCCAAGAAAGCTACGAATTCCCTTGGCATTCGTGGGAGGTGGAAGCTGTTCTATAACTTCGATCTTAGCTCTATCCACTTCTATCCCAAGTTCGGACCTCTATGTCCAAGCACTATGGGCCTTCACAACCATGAAGTTACATTTCTCCTAGTTCAGGACCAAGTCCTTTTTTCACATCGCTGTAAAGACTCTATCCAGATTCTCAAGCAATCATCAAAGTCTTTCCTAGACGAGAAAACGTCCATGAAAACTTCCATCATTTCTTCGATCATAAACGGGGAAATGGACATCATGCACCTTTGAAAAGAAGCAAAGCATTGCATAGGCCGAAAGACAATCGCCTATTGCATATGTTCCATAGGACATGTGAAAGTGTCCTTACTTTGGTCATCGGGGTGGAATCGGTATTTTAAAGATATCCCAAATAACCATCAAGGAAACAAAAAAAGAATGTTTTTTCAAGCCGCTCCAACATCTCATCGATGAAGGGTAGAGGGAAGTGATCTTTCTTGTAGCCTTGCTAAGTCCTCCCGGGAATCTATACACATTCCCAACCCATGACGGGTTTATTGAGGAATCAACTCGTTCTATCATTTCGAACGACCGTCATACCTCCCTTCTTTGGCACAACTTGCACAGGGTTGACCCATTCCACTTGAGGAACGGGTAAAATGACCCTTGTGGCAAGAGTTTCAAGACTTCCTTCTTCACTACTCTAATCGCTTATCTTCTACGATGAGGTTCTATTAGAAGGAAGAGCCTTAGGTTTTATGGGATGCGATTGTGCAAAGAGCGGACTAAAAGCCCTTGAAAATCTTAAAGAGAATACCTAAGAAATGACTGATGCTTTTCTAAGATCGTGAGGAGTTTGAACGTCTCTTCAAGAAAGGGGTTATTCATTGATGATTACAGGGGGCCCACAGTCGTCCTTTAGAAAGGCATACTTTATACCATCTGGAAGGGTTTAAGTTCTATAGAGGGCTTAACGGGGGCTCGGATTTCTCCAATCTATTGGTTCTTCTTATTTCGTCTTCTTCCAATAGAAATCTTTGACTTCTTCTAGATCAGGATGAGATGATTCTAGAAGAGATGCAACCCTCACTTCCTCCCATGGGGTCAGATTCTGGGGTGAAATTTCCCTCATGATGTTCATGGAATTGGTGAGCGGAATCGAGAGCTTGATGCTACTCCCAAGATGACCCTTGAGACTTCCATCAAGAGATCCATCAAGGAATCTCATGAGTGGATGTCCAATTAACAAGTTGAATTCCTCCATAACAAATATGAAGTAATTCAAGAGGATATTGACTTTGTTAATTAGCGTAGGATGGTCTGTGCGATCCCACAACTCTCAATCAATTGTCCTGAAGAAAGCTTCAAGAACTTGTTGGTTGGAGTCAGTTTACATTTCCTAGGAAGCATTAGCTAATGACTTAGACATAATGCTCATCCTATGGCCGGATTGTAAAGAGCGTCTAACTTAGCTTTGTCGATTTGACAATGAATGGTTATGGAGGAAGAAAGGGAAATTTTAATTGGCTCAATGAAGATTCGGCCTCTTTAAAACCCTTCATTGCTCATGATGGAGCTAGCTCTTGAACCGCCCTAATATAGGCTTCCTCTATGAGACTAGGGATGTTGCAATTTGGAGCTTTTTGAGTAGTAGACTTCTTTTTCATAGATTGATTCAAGGCATTTCCAAAATCGGAAAATAAATCATCCTCGAATCAAGGGTGAATTTCTTCTTCCCTTGGGGGTTCAGGTTCGATAGCAAGATTTTGAGGGGTAGAGGAAAAGTTTCGGCTATCGATGTTGTTTCCTTCTCTAGGGATTGGTTTTTGTTCTTTTGCGGGTCCTTCATAATATACGTTAGTATAGGGGGTGTTATCAAGAACCTTCGTGAGAAGACTCTTCCCTGCACTAATGGGTAAACACAGGGAAGGCTCCCCCGGAAGATATGTCAAGAAAGTTGTGCAGAATCTCTGCTAAGACGCCATAAAAATGTTGTAACATTGTAGGCTCCCGTTATAGCAAGATCAGGGCCTGAAGATACTAGATCTGTAGACGGCCCATTCATCACCAAGAGATTCTTTCTCTTTTGCGAGAAATTGATGATCTCTTTTCGAAGACGAATGACGCAAGGGATAGGGAAGAATGCTAGACAAACTTAGGCAAACAATTTTTCCAAATCTCCTTTCGCGTCATCTACGTGGCGAACGTACCATCGTTTGGCTCTTCCCATTAAGGAGAATGGGAAATTTGCTTCCACTTAAGGGTACCTGGCCTCAAACCCTTGGATATGGACACATGAACAAAGTTGTTCAAAGTCACGTATATGAGTATAGGGGTTTCGTCTTCGTCCCCAGAAAAAGGTTTTTCCTGAACCATCACTATGAGACTTTTAGCGAAGCTTATAACGAACGGCCAGAACGGCCTCAGATGATTTAGGTGGCTCCAAGCAAACCCCCCTTGGAGCACCATAGTGTATGTGGGGTGAAAATATGAAATCAAACAAAAGATAAAATAGGACCAAAGGGTACTAGTTAAAAGCTATTGTTCCCCGGCAACGCGCCAGGAATGCTTGTTGGTAAATTCTTATGACATTGGAAAAAATCCGCTAGCGCATAGATTATACCGATGTAGCACTTCACCGGGGGTATTTCAGTATCGTATTTTCCCCAGGGAACGATAGTGATCTAACTAGGATTAAAGATATGTCCTATGATGGATCAAGTGAGATTATGATAACTGGGTTGAGAGGTTTCAAAATAGCAAAAGATGTCTAACAAGGGGTAGCTGGTTATACTGACCTTATCGGCCCTTCTCTTGCAGGAGGCACGGATAGATCAGAAAGAGGGCAAAACTCTAACCGGACCGCACCGTCACGTTGTATTGAAGCCTTACCTTTTAAGAACTTATCTTACACACGTGGTGGAATCAAAGACTAGATAGAGCTGACTTTTTACTAGCATCCACAAACAATCCATGCGATAAGCGGTTTACAAAAGGCAAGATTAAGCTAGACACCACATCGACACTAATCTTACTTACAAGAGACTCGCATCCGCTAAGAAGAACCCCCGGAGAAGATTCCCGACAGACCCGGGCTTTCTCTAGAAGGCTCCTCACTCTGCTCCAACTAGCATAACAGTACTGAAGAGCTCCGCTAAGAAACTAGAGAGTAGTTTCCCCCAAGGAGGCATGAATGAGAAGGAGATCTAGGGGTCTATTTATAGCTAGAGGTGGAGTAGGGCTACTCCCGTGCCACATCAGCGATCCGTATCTCCTTCATCAAGCACCGTTGGGTCCAACCGACTTCAGAAAACCCCCTAAGGATCAAGGTGTTGATTTCCATCATGTGGGGACTGAGTGAGGCAGTTGAGGAGGTGAAACCACCATATGGGTGGTTCGTCCGAAAACCCCCTACTGACTCGTGGCCCTCCTAGACCTTCTAGAAGATGGGCCCCTTGATCAGGGCTAAGTGGAGGCCTGGTGTGCCCCACCTATGGGTCAGCCAAACCCCATGTGGGGTCTGTGGGCCACCTCTGCCTCTGGACACTGGTCCCACCTGTCATATGCCTTGGATGTCGGTTGTGAGTTGAGTTGTCACGTTAATCTTCTTGATGTGGGCCCATTTGAAGGACCAGAAATGGCGACCAAGGGGGGTGAATGGGAGCCAAATAAAATTCTTTTGGAAGACCTTGACCCTTGTCTCAAACACTTTTCCCAAAGAGCAAGCTAAGCTCACTACTCACAAGTGGGTGGATGTTCTAGGAGATGTCCTAGGAACACAACGGGGCTAGCTAAAGAACCCAACGAGACAAACCGCAACAAAAAAAGGAAACTCGCAACGAGCAGCAGAGGGGACGGACGCTGGAAGACAGCGCGACGGACGCTGGCGCGGACGCTTAGGCGAAACGTCCCTCGGCTTCCACAGAGCCTGAGAGACACAAAAAAAACTGCAAAGGCGACAGACGGCCGACAATGGGCGCTGAGAAGATCGTCCGCAGCCTACCCGAAAACAAAATATAAACGGCAACTCTCAGTATGCGACGGACGCTAGGCGATGGACTCTGAGAGGCGTCCGGCGCCTAAAACTCACGCACCACCCGACGGACCATCCGACGCCAAAACCCTAGAGCGTCCGACGCCTTCGAACAGAGCGCAAAAGACACGAAAACCCCGGTTCTCTTCACCAAATCTTTCAAAACCGATCCAAATGGTCACCGGGCTGCAACCAAACTTTGTAGGCATGATCCTATTGCAGTTGGGGAGCTATCCCTAAAAATCATCGCTCAATTTGGTGAGAAATTAAAGGAAAACGATGATTTGGGGGGAAAAAGGGGGAAGAACGAAAGCACGACAAAGAAATCGCCCAATCTACGCACTTTGTGAGGTTGAGGGGGAAATTCCTTTGGTGCAAAGAAGCTCCTCACAACACGAACAACTTGTTTCAAATGGATTTGCACGAGCTATGCCTTAAAAAGAAAATCATCTCGGGAAAAGAGGGGGCAAAAGCAAAACGCGAAGAAAAACAGGCAAAACGGGGGAAAACAATCACAAAAGCAAAGCCACCATGGCTTACGGAGGTTACGGCCTCCGAATTTCCCTTTCAACAATCACAAGTTCTTACACCGTGACTCGGTGGACCTCAAGCAAGAAGAAGCTAGGGAAGGGAAAACCTAGGAATAGGTGGGAGAAAAGAGTAATGCAAGAGATGAGGGTGAGGATAACCCCATCATCCTGTATTTAACGGGGATTTGGCTATTTCCCAAAAACCCCCTAGATACATGAGTGAACTACCTATCCTAAGCATTGCAGTACAAGCTCTGGAAAATATCTTCCTTGATTTGAATGGACAGCCCCGCTTCCTGCCGGGGTTTGTCGTCGCCTCGACGCAACCCCTAGGATTCCGCCACGTGCCATCCCCCTTCCTCGGAAGTTCCCCCTAGGTTTTGAGGCCCCAAACCCAGGAAAAACCCGCCACCCCGGTAGCTTTGGGCTCAACTACCGAACCTCGATTTTGCGGCCCAAACTCGGAAACAAACGCGGATGGTTTGAGGCCCAAACCACTCGACGCGGAGCCACCTTGTCTTCGCCGGTTGGACTCCGAGTCCCCCGAGCCTCACTTGACTCGCACGTCCACCGTCTTTACTCGGTCGACTCGGTTACTCCATGTCTTCTCCGCACTTGCCCGGGGCCAAGTACTAGCACCACCACAGCTATTCCGCTAGCGCCCATGGTCCCTCATCTGAGCCTTGCTTTCCGCCCTTCACCGCTCTCAGTCCCTCGGCACGGCAAGCCTCTACTCGACCTTCTCCACGCCATTCACCACTGTCACTAGGCATAGCACCTGCACACCACAAGCCGATAGACAAGCACACATTTTTGCTTTCGCAGAGGTTAAGGTAAGCCACTCAAACTGAAACACCACCTGTTGGACGATCACTCATCATCAAAGCTGAACATACATGGGTTCTTATCCCCTATGTGTTCGCAACCCATGGAAACCTGTGCTTTGAATCTGGACCATTGAGAGGTGAATATACTTGGGTCCAAGGGTAAAGAGTATTCTTGAGGTGTTATATGGATCATGGGGGCTAAGGATGCCAAATGAGGAAATAGCCTAAAATTTCTGTCAACACCCCCTAGGGATATGATGCAAGGTTGCCACCTAGAAACTCTTCAAAAGCTCTCGGCTTTCTTCAAATATTCCCTTAACATATCACTCTTGCATTCATATTAGCCGATCAGTGGTTAATTACCAACCAGAATCTCTGAAGATCTCAACAGCAACAACCTTTATTTCAACAAGAAGTCGAAGCCCTCTAAGCGTGCTTCATAACCCGCTTGATTGTTAGTAAAAATAGAATTCAATAGGATGGCATACTTAAAAGTCAACCCTCGTGGAGAGATCAAGAGAATACTAGCACCACCACCTTTGCTACAAGATGAACCATCAAAAACAAACTCCAAGGTGCAATACTTATCATGTTAGTAGAAGGATCACAATGTTGGGTAACAAAATTGGCAATAATTTGACCCTTTACTACTTTTGCCGATTCGTACCTTAAATCAAATTCCGACAAAGCTAAAATCCACTTGCCAATCCTTCCATTTAAAATTGACATTAATAACATATGTTTTATTACGTCAAACTCAGAAACTACCACGCATTCGGCATTTAACAAGTAGTGTTGAAATTTGGTACACGAGTAATACACGCACAAGCAAAGACTTTCCGTAGCCGAATACCTTGTCTCTGGGTCTAGCAGCTTTCGGCTAAGGTAAGGTATTACTCTTTCTTTTCCCTCAAACTCTGCATGAGGGACGATCCTATTGTCAGGTTATGGGCTGCCACGTACAAATTAAAAGGCTTCTCAAGCTGTGGAGGTACCAACACAGGTGGCACCTTCATGTACTCTTTGATCTCATCAAAAGCCTTCTGTTGTATGTCACCCCATACAAACTTTGATACTTTTTAAGCTTTAACAGTGAAGAGAAAGGCAAAACTTTTCTGAAAAATTTAGATATGAATCTTCTTACAAAATTAATCTTGCCGAGCAGTGATTGCAACTCTGTGAGATTTGTTGGAGGGAAAATTTTTTGTACCTCTAATGTTCCCCCTTGAACCCCTTTTTCCTCGTAATCCCTCTCCCTTTGGGTACCCCCATCCCGTTCCCATTTGTTTAAAAGAATGTTTTAAACCCCTGGGGGGGGGAAGGGTTCCCTCTCCGGTTCGGTATTCGGGAAAACTAACCCCGGGTTCCCGAAACTCCTCTTTTCGTAATCTGCCGTCAGGGTCAACAGCCCCAGCTTTTTTTGCTTTTTGAGGTCAACCCCTTCTTTTTGCCCTTTTTTTTGGGGGTCATCTATGGAAACCCATTTCATGGAAAAAGGGAACACCTTGTTCTGTAAAAAAGGGGTTAGCTAAATTTTTTCTTCCATCAAATTTTCAGATGCCCCCCCTAAATAGCTTCTGGATTCGCTTTTGGGAAAACTCGGCAATTTTGGGAGGGGAAGGGGAAATTAGTATTGGGGAAGCGAAAAATTTTCTTGCCCTTTTCCCCCTTCGGGCGAAACTTTGGGGTGCCCTTCAAAAATTTGATGGGTCCCCTTTTAAAACAACTCGAATCATAATTAACTGTGAGTTAAAGCGTAACCAAGCTCGGCAATCCAACCAAATTGTGATCCATGATGAAGGAACATGTAAGCAAACACGATCAAACTAATCTTAAGCCTGTATCTGCCGCATGATACCTAACTTTTATCAAGCTTAAATGTGGTTAACATGCACGAACCCACAACACGTAGCAATCTAGATTAGATTAATTCGGCTATTATGACGTAAGATCTATTTGTAGAGACAACATGAAAGCAATAATTGTTAAAGCATAAATAGTTCTATGAGAAAGAAAAGAGTCGAACCGTATCAATCTAGATTGGGCAAAAGAGTGTTACAAATATACTCCCTCTATCCCAAATTGTAAGTCATTCCAAGAATCTTGGAGAGTCAAAGTTTATAAAGTTTTGACCAAATTTATATAATAGGATAATAACATATTTGATACCAACAAGTATCATTATATTCTTTATTAGTTATATTTTCATACTATACCTATTTGGATGTTATAAATATTTTTGTTTCTCTCTATAATCATTGGTCAAACATAAAATGTTTTGACTCTCCAAGATTCTTGGAATGACTTACAATTGGAATGGAGGGAGTATAAAATATTTTAAACATGCAACACGTGATAACTCAATGAATCTACTAGATCTTGCCAAATCTAATAGAGCCGATAACTATCTTGCTTTTGCTAAGCAATCGAGCAAACACCTGCCGCACAGTATTTACTCGTAAATGAAACATAAGTGAAGACTTCTTGATTGTCGAGCAAGGATCCGCCACAAACGATCATTGAAAACAAACAAGATCCAAACACATGGTGGATAAGTACCCATGTAGTTCAGCGTTGATGACGCACTCCAACACGTGAGTGTTTTTAGTTTGAGTGGCTTAAGCTAACCTCTACGAAAGGAGAACTTGTGCTTGTCTATCGCTTGTGGTGTGCAAGTGCTATGCCTAGTGACAGTGGTCAATGGCGTGGAGAAGGTCGAGTAGAGGCTTGCCGTGCCAATGGACTGAGAGCGGTGAAGGGCGGAAGCGGGGCTCGGACTGAGGACCATGGGCGCTGGCGGACCAGCTGTGGTGGCTAATACTTGGCACCGCAAGTGCGAGAAGACATGGAGGTAGACCAAGTTGACCAAGTCCGAAGGTGGACGCGCGAGTCGAGCGGAAGGCTCAGGGGACTCGGAGTCCGACCGGGAGGAGACAAGGTGGCTCGCGTCGAGTGGTTTGGTGGTTTGGGCCTCAAAACCATCTGCGTCGGTTTCCGAGTTTGGGCCGCAAAACTCGGGGTTCGGTAGTTGAGCCCAAAGCTACCAGTGGCGGTTTCCTGGGTTTGGGCCTCAAAACCTAGGCAGAGCTTCCAGGAAGCAGGGATGGCATGTGGCGAAATCCTGGAGGTTGCGTCGAGGCGACGGCAACTCCCGCAGGAAGCGGGGTCGTCCATTCAAATGAGTGGCTGAGAGTTACCGACTTGGATTACAATGTCTTAGGGCTAGGTAATTCGGTCTTGTATCTAGGGGTCTTTGGGAAATAGCCAAAGCTCCGTTAAATAGAGGATGAAGGGGTATCCTCATTCTATCTCTTGAACCATAATCACTTTTGTAAGAACTTGGGTTTGTTGCGAGGAATTGGAGGTCGTAACCTCTGTAAGCCATGGTGGATTCGATTTCTTGATTGTGTCCCCGTTTTGCTTGTGTTCTTCGCGTTTTGCTTTTGCTCCCTTTTTTCCCAGAGATTTCTCTTTGTGGGGATACTCTTCAAATCTATTTGAACCAAGTTGTGGAATCTGAGGATCTTCTTTGACCAAAGGGGAATTCCCCTCAAACCTCACAGTGGTAGATCGGGCTTTTTCTTTGTGGGCTTCATTCTTGAGTTTTTTTCCCAAATTCTTCTCCTCCTTTTTCTCAAACCCAAATTGACGGATTTCTTCGGGATACCCCCAACTGCACGGGATCATGCCTAAAAAGTTTGGTTCATTTGGTAAAAAAAATTTGTTGGGGTTTTTTTGGGAATTTTTTAGGGAGTAGAAATTTTTTTCGGGGTTTTTAAGTTTCAAAACCGAGAGCGTCGGACCACCCTCCAGACGATTTTCCCCGACCCCGGACCATTGAAAAGGGGGTTGGTGGTCTGACTAGCAAAAGTGCCCAACCCAACGAAGGGTTTCGGACCGGGTCTTAGTCCGACGGTGGTGATAGCGCCCCGTGGGTTCGCAGCCCGATCTTTTGATGAGAGTTGGTGGATAAATTCGATGGGGGTGGAGAGATTTCACGCTCGACTACAACCGCCCCAAGGGAGCGCCTTAGCAACCGATACACCCCCGTGGCTGCTGTGATCTTGGGGCGCGCAACCAGCCACTAGGGCTCCTGCCCTACAAGAAAAACGAAGAACCAGCAAAACAAGATGAACAAGCACTCAATTGCAAGTGAAATATGAAGGTTTCAATTAGAAACCCAAAATGGGGGGGTTTTGATGACAACGACGGACGGTTGATCCCAAAACGCGCGCTGAAAGGGTAGCAAAGCTAACTCACGAAACAAAAACCAATCTGTTTATGGTGGGTCTAAGTACTTATAACCCTTTTAGAGAACGACCCAAAAGGGGGGGTTTGGGGGGTTCTCCAACCCCAGGGGGGCGTCCCGAAGGACCCAAATTGATACATGGGCCACGGCCCAAAATAAGGTGACGCAGCACGGTGGCAAAAAGGTCTCCGGTACAAAAAAGATGACTCTGGGACGCATTGATAAGGATAGCCATCTTCTGGATTGTTGGAAAGTAACTTGAAAAGATTTCCCAAAAAAGGCTAGAAAGTTCCAAACGAATCTAATGAAGTGTGGCATCCATCACAAATTGGCGGCCTGCAGTCCCAAAAAAGTCGGTGCCTCCCCCTTTCCCCGTGTCCTCCCCATCGTTTCCCAAGCAAAAAAAGACGACGTTCTCCCTTGTCTAAATATAATGGACTAGATTTTTAAAAATGAACTTTCATGGTTGAGTTCACGGGCACAGCACGAGTAATAGGGCCAAGTGGTGGGAGATTTTATTGTTGATTGAATTCCCCAATCCTTCCCCCCTTGCATTGAGTGTCCTCGACCCAAGCATCTCCCTCCCAAATATGGTTTTTAAATCTGCAATGTTAAATGTGGGACAAACCCCCAAAAGCTACAGGAAGATCAAGCTTATATACATTCTCATTAATTCGTGTTAGCATTTAAATGGTCCATCAGCTCTAGGCAGCAATTTAGATTTTCAATTCCAGGAAATCGATCCTTTCTAAAATGCAACCAAACCAAATCACCAGGTTCAAAGATCAATTTCCTTCTAACTTAATCACCAGCAAGCTTATACTTAGCATTCATGCGCTCTATTTTTCTTTAGTTGTTTCATGAAATTTTTTAAAATCAACTCAGCACGTTGCTTAGCATCAAAATTCAATTTTTCAGAAGTTGGTAGAGGCATAAATCAATAGGAGCACGTGGTAACAACCCATAAACAACCTCAAATGGGCACATCTTTGTAGTAGAATGCAATGAATGATTATAAGCAAACTCAATAGGGAGGCAAACAATTTTCCCCTATCTTAATATTCTTCTTTAAAACAGCCCTTAATATAGTAGACAAGTTCTATTCACAACTTCAGTTTGACCATCAGTTTGGGGATGACATGTGGTAGAAAATAAAAGCTTAGTCCCTAATTTAGCCCATAAAGTTCTCAGAAAATGGCTAAGAAATTTAGCATCTCGATCAGAAAACAATTTTTATTTGGCACCCCCATACAAACGAACAACTTCTCGAAAGAACAAATCAACAATATGTGTAGCATCATCGTGTTATGACAAGGTTATAAAGTGTGTCCCTCTTAGAAAATCTATCCACAAACACAAAAACACTATCACGACCCTTCCTAGTCTTTGGCAATCCCAAAACAAAATCCCTAGAAATATCTTCCCATGGAGCATTAGGAACAGGTAGAGGCATATACAAACCGTGTGGATTTAATCGCGACTTCGCCCTTTTGACAAGTCGTGCAGCGAGAAACAAATCCTCCACATCTCTCCTCATCTTTGGCCAAAAGAAATGACCAGCAACTTGACACAACCGATGCAAATGACGATTCAACAAGCCCTACTAAGCAGTACTAGCAAAAAGGCTCAATGGGTTTATGGGAAATTACAAAAAACTAATCTACTATTTTTTTTTGGGGTTTTCTGGACTATAGGAAAAAAAAAATTGCGAAGGATTTTGGAAGTCTCTCACCGTAAACCTTGCTCTGATTACCAATGATAGCGCCCGTAGGGGTTCGCAGTCGATCTTTCCGATGAGAGTTGGTGGATAACTCGATTGGTGCATGGAGATGACGTTCACGGCTCGACTACAACCGTCCAAGGACGTTGGGGCCTTAATAACCCATACACCACCTCCGATGGTTGTCGTGATCTTGCGGCGCAAAAACAGCCACTAGGGCTCCCCTCCTGGAAGCATCGAAGAACCAGCAAGAAAAAGTAAACAAGCACTCAATTGCAAGATAAATATGAAGGTTTCAATCGAGAACACAATATGGTAAAGGTTTGTGACAATCAGAGGACGGTTGATCCAACACGCGCGCTAAAAGGCGGGGTAGCAATAGCAACTCGCGAAAAAAACCTATTTTTTTGGGCGGCTAAAAGTACTTAAAACTGTTAGAGAACGCCCCAAAAGGGGTGTTGGGGTCGTTCTCGAACCTTTTAGGACCCCCCTAAGGACCAACTTGATACGGGGCATGGGCCCAAAAAATAAGGTGAGTGCCCCGGGGTGGACAGAAAAGGTCTTGGTAAAAAAACGATGACTCGGACGCATTGATAAGGTATTGTTGACCCCCGTTTTTTGACACGGTCAAAGGGGTGAGGCTTGACTGGTCAGGGGCCCTTTTTCCCCACGGTATAGGGTTATAAGCCGATAGGAGGGTGCTAGAGTTTTGCGAGGGAAAGCTGGGGCCTTGTCGCCCAAATGGTGAAGTCTTGCTGGAAGATTGCCGATGAGGATTCTTTCCCGATTCCGATGAAGGGGGTCTTCCCGATTCCCGATAAAGGTTGTGCCGATTCCCGATGGAAGATGGTTCCCAAATTCCCGATGAAGAAGATGCTGCGATTCCCCGATCGGAAAGTTTACCGATGCCGTTTGGCGTGATTTGCCTTGGGGCGCGGAAGACTACCGGTGCCAAAAAAAGGGAAGTTGCAGGGATCTCCCGATTGAAAGTTTCCATCGAAGAGTAAAAGGAAGGGTTTGTTTTGCCATATTTTTGTGGTTTGCGCCCACTTTGCAGGGCCCTTATTTTCCTTTAAAATAGGTGTGTTTGTTTGGGAAAAATATTTGTTACCCGGGGCCCCCGGCGAGTCGTTTCCTTTAAAGTAGGAGTTTTTTTTTTGGGAAAGTAGGGTGTCGTGTTTTTGTACAATCTCCATGCGGGAGAAAAAATAAATATGAGCCCGGGGCTAGGGAATATATCAATCAACCCAATTCAAAAAAAAACCAAAATTCACTTTTTATCTTTTTACCGCAATTTACCCTTTTATCCCTTGTTGTAGTTATCAACGAGTTTTTCAAGCTTTCGAGGGCTGCTCACCTTGATCCCCGGCAAAGTCCTTGTTATTTCCCCGTGTGGGGTACCTCTAGGTTTTGGAAACCCGGGGCGCTCGTTTTTTTCCCTCGTCTAGCTCTGCTCTAAGTTATCCGGATAAATTTGAGCTTTGACACTGGGGCATCGTGCTCTGTTCAGTTTGTCATAGTTATCTTCTTGTCGATTGATTGGTCAAATCGATGGCACGCCCTCGACACGGGTTTTGGGGTTAGCCGAGGTGTTCACGGATCTGACGTTTTTTTGTGTCAAAACCCTTTTTTTGGACCCCCGGTGGGACCTGTTATTAAATGTATTTTCATGACTAACCCCAGGAGTGTCATTGAAGTTCCACAAGTTTGACAGGTCATGAAACAAGCTCTGGAGAGGCAATGGGGGAATACAAGGCTCGTACCTTAGACCCTTCAGCCTGAAGGGGATGGGCGAGGCAATACAAAGCAAGTCCGCCGTCCCCGCGGTAGCCCAAACTTCCAACGCCGACCCTGGAAAATCCCAAGAGATGGTTAAATTCTGCATTCAAAAATGCATTATTACCCAACCCAATGTCTGTCCATGCTATATGCAATGCTGTCAAGAAAAATTTTAAAGGGGGCGGGCACTGTATTATGTTGGTCCAAGCTTCGTCGACTCGAATCGGGTCTGTTGCAACTCCGTGGGGGGCCCCAAGGGTTCTTCCCAAGTATAAACCAATTGCAGAGGGGATCGCGCCCCCAAAGATTGAGCCCGACAAGCTTACCGGGCGAGCGAAAATTGGTGGCTTCAAAATTCGGGACCTATAACCCAAAAACCCCAGTTTCTGCCAATGCTGGGGTATGGTATGTTCCAAGTCTATGTGCCGTTTTCCAATGGGCCCAAAGGTACCATCAGGGGGGGAGGCTCCTGGGGCATCAGCAGTTCACAGCCGATGGTTCGGTGTCATTCCCTACATCTTCTCAGGGAAAGTACCGATGGGAATTAAAAAACAGCCATACCTGGGTTGTACCCCGAGCATCGGCAGTCACCGCCGTACAACGAATTCCGCTGCTGCAAGAAAAATACGGTGGAAAATAAATTATCCGCGACAAAAAAACAACCCTCGGTGGTACGTCATCGGGACCTTTTGGCCCGGTGCGAAAGGTGTGCTGATCCCCAATCACCCCGTTCGGCGGTTCCCCCTCAAGTCGCGATACCCGTGAGTCCAAGCAGCATGGGGGGCACAAAACAAGACAACATCACCGTTATCTGCTATCGGCAAAGTTGGCCGATCAAAAAAAGCCCCGGTAGTTAATCACCCTTAATCGCAATTCTTGGCCGATGCAATCAACCCGTCAAGCGTCGTCGTCAGCATCGGCCGTAGCTGTTCAACAAGCTCATTTGGCTATAAATCACCAGCAACTTTTTTGGTCAATGCAACAGGTGTGCCGATTGTAATCAACCTTATGGGCCCGTAGTACGATAAAAAGCTATCACCAAAGGGTTTCAAGGGTTGCGGGGATCGCTGGCTGCCAACCACGGAAAGTCTTGGGTCGGTGCAAAAAACACCCGATTTGTTATTCTCATTTTCCAGAAAGCTGCCCCCGCCCGTGGTATTCGAAGTAAGGCTATCTCGGTGGGGAAGCTTGGGAGTCAACTATTGTAAACCCTCGGTTAAGTATGTGCGATGACACACAAGTGTTGGGAAATTAGTCAATCCCGTTTTCAGCGCAAGTTGACAGGAAACGCCAAGGGGCAAGGGACCCTGAGTATATGGGGGCGAATCTTCAAAGGAAGTTGGGTATATCACCCGAAAATTACGCTGCAATACCGCAGGAAAGGGCGCACAATGGAACTTGGTAAAACAACCGATAAATGCAATAATAAACGCCACAACAAAGCTGGCTTGGGCAAAACTTGTCCGGCAAACAGCCGGTGCACGGTGTTATTTGACTATTTTTGTGAACCCAATCTTTCCCAAAGTGTTCGATGCAGGATTGGGGAATTCAGCATACTCAGCCGGCTGGATCCAGAGTTTCTATCGATTGACAGCGTGCAAACGCGCAGATTGGTGTTAAATATATGGGTTTCCCCCGATTTGCTCGCCACGGGGGTAAAAGTACATCAACAGTGGACATCCAGGGGCCCATGGGTCAATAAAACCGATGCAAGTATCCAACGGTTTGGGTATTGGGATGGGCCGATGTCCGGCTTGCTTAAGCGGGGACTGGAGAGATGCCCCAATCTACTCAAAGTAGGCGTCCGGGATTGCTCATTGGTTAGGAGCCGATGCTCGATGCGCTGATGTACCAATCGTCCGATTCTCACCGCGGAAACATGAGGGAGCAGTCTATCTGTCCCATAGAAAAGAATTTACGCACGGGGGATAAAGGTGTTTTCGCCAAGGTAGAAATTCAAGCTGGCGAAGACCCAGCCCCTCGACATTGCTGGTTGGAGACATTCACTTTTGATATCACGAACGCCGATCAGGATGTTAAACATTTGACGCCCTGGACGTCGGTACTGTGAATGGGTGAACTTTGGGGAAAACCGATCCCCGTACGTCAGCCAAACAGGGGGGAAAAATTCACCTTCGATGTCCGGGGCCCGGGGAAATATTTACTTACTGCTTGGGGGAAGGGCGGGTTAAGCTCCCCCTAATGGTAATTTTCCATGGCCGAGGAGCTCAAGATACGGGTACTGCAAGTGACAATAAACTTCTCACAGCCCGGCGCCCAAAGTGTTTAGGCAACAACTGCAGTCAGAAATTAATCGGGGCGGATCCAATTTGAAGGTCCAAAAGTCCGGAACCGATGGAAATTGATAGGGTTCCTTTTCCAAATAATAGGGTGGAAGCGGGGGCAAAACTAAGGTCGAATGGGGACGCTGCTAGAAAGAGTGCATCGGTGGACCCCGGTTTCACGGTGGCCGGCGTGAATGGGGAAAATTTTGCCCGATGACAGGAAAGGAAAAAAAGAATTGCCGAAAAAGGTACTTGTGTAGAGGGCTCCGGGAAAAAAATAATCCAACAAGCCCCAAGGCAGGACTATCGGAATCACAAATTGAACGGTAGGGAGAAAGAAAAGGAACAGGGGGAGTGGCCGGCGGAAAAATCATTGGGGTTCCCTTCTTCATTTACTGGGGGGAGGGTTTAAAGCTACCATGCGATGACGCCCTAAATGCAAGGGGTTTATCGCATGCCGATCAGGGGTAAGCCTTGTTTGGATGATTCGGGCACTAGGGGCGCCAACCCCTCGGAAAGAGGAGTCGGAAACGCGCCCAACGGGGGGAAAGCTTGTGCCCATGGCAGGCTTGGCGGGGGTTGTAAAGGGAGAGCAGGAGGGGCCCAAGAAAAAATACCCGACGAAGAGTGCTCTCCAGAAATTAAAGCATCGAAGAAAGCCGAGTAAGAAGTGAGAGGCAGCACCAGCCTGTTCAGAAAACCAAACCTAGTGGGCCAAAGGTTGAAAAAAACCCTAAAAAAGAAGAATGAGCGCCGACGCCGAAAGAACCCTTTTCAATGAGCAAAACCCTTCAAGGGAAAAACAGTGGGGCCCAAAAAGCTAAGGAGGGGAGTCCATCGGCAGGGCGCATTGTGCCAATGGTTAAATCGGGTAATTTTGGGACTGCAGGTTGGGGGGCTGCAACGGCAACTGGCGTTTTAAATTATTTTTTGGGGACTCCCTGGTTTGCTATAGAGAGCCGCGTTCCCGTAGATGCTTTATTTGCCAGAAGACGGGGTGAGATGGGGTTTTGCTGCGCTTTCGATGATAATAAGTATGTTTGCACCGTCCCCCGGGGTGCTGTTGGGTGGGTCATCGGGTTATCCGATTTTTATCCGGGGGAAATATGAAGTCTCGTGCGATTGTTTTTTCAATCAGGGTAAGTACAGGGTTAGTTAAAGGTTGGATCACTCAACATTTTTGTGATTTATGATTATGCTACGGGAATGTTGAGATGACTGGGGGAAACAAGTTTGGGTGGTACTAAATGGAATTGATTTTACCCTCAGGATTGAGTTCTAGGCCCGGTTTTTAATCAAGTTCCCACTGGTAAGAGTCTACCTCCCGAGAGCATAAAGCCAGAAGTTTCCCAAGGGGTTTGAGTAGAGTTTGTTTGAATGCCCATAAAAAAATTGTAAACATCGGTAAAAAAAAAGCAAATTTATATTACAAGACAGATTTAAATATCGGGGTTACATTTTTGCCTACAAAAATGCATTTCATAAGGAATGAATAAGGCTATCGGCGCAGGCAAACTGTTCATCTCGTCCCTTCCTTGGGGTGGCATCGGGGAGCCCCCAAACCCGTTTGACTTTTCTCCATAAAAGGCTTTCGGGCAGCGGTCCCCTTTTTTCTGCAGAACCCTTTATGGAATCAGACAGTTGAGTTTTGTTTTGGTTAGCTGCAGTCAATCCCCCTGATTGTGAGCTCCGCCAAAAAGCTCCCTTTTTTGCCCATGTCGGAGATGTCTCGGTCTAGGTTGCCGATGGAAACTTTTTTTGACCGATGTTTTGTCTTTTTCTCGGCAAGGTGTTTATATTTAACTTCTCTTCTTCGTCTTCGTTGAGCGGCCTATCGGCAAAACGACAAAGGGGAGCCTTGGTAGAATCTGTCTGCTCGATAGAGGCTGCCCGGAGAAGGGCTTTCTGCGTCGGCAGGGAGTGACTTTGGTTCTTTGAAAGCATCCCTTTCTGCCCATGAGTCTTGAGAGCTGGGGTGTCTTTGTGAAGCAAAAAAAGCAGGGGCCCTTTAAGCTTTGGTTTTAATCTCTGCCGGAAAGTGGGACAAAGCTCTTTCCCCCTGTCATCGTGTATATCGACGAGAAGGAAAAAAAACTATCTATCGGAGGGGATCTTTGGGCCTATCTTCATCCTGGGATTGAGACTGAAAAGAAGAGGCTATCTGGGAATCTTGGGCTGAAAACAGAAGGGTTTTAATATGCCGTTCTAAAAATTTTTAGGTGATTGACTTACCATCTTTAAGCGGATTTTTGCAAGGGGGTTTTTGGGATTCTAAATGGGCCCCCCCTCGTCTTGAACATCGGGAGCAGGGGGATGGATGAGCTTCTGTCAAAGAACAATCGGCGTGTTGGCAATGGCGGCATTGTCGTTGGGGGTTTTTTTTTCCCGGCATAATATTTATTGTGGCGGATGCTGCCCTTTCTCGGGATTTCATTTGGGATTGAGGGCCCCATGTTACCTTTTCCCCTATGAGAGCGGGACGTTCATCGGCGATTTTCGGGGCATCGGTGATGGTACCCCATGCCCATGCACCCCTCATGGGGGTTTTTTTGGAAAGTTCGGTGATGGTGCGATACTACCTTGCCCCTGAGGGTGAGGTGCCTCCTGACCAAGACGGTCCCCTCGGTGATGGGATGGGAGCCCTTGGGGTTTCCGCCCATGACCGCCGGGTTGGGGGTGTGCTTGTGCCGATGACGAAGAGGGTAAACCCGCCTCAAAAGTCTCCTTTTTTGGGTTTTTGGCAGAGAGGATCCGGCCCTTTTTTATGAAGACTGGGGGGCTCGGCATGGACTTGAAGGTGTTGTCTGCTCGGGCAGTTGCCGGCCTTTTAGCCTGAAAAATTCAAGCAATTTACGAAGTAGATGTTGCCCATTAAAAAATTTAATCGGTTTAGTGAAGATGAGTTTTCTACAAACGCCCCCGTCAGGGCAGCAGCACGGGCCCTGTAGCCTTGGGTTTTGCAGGTTCGGTGAGGGGGCCTGTCGTGGGGTGAAGGAGCTAACGAAAGGAGCCTTATGGGATGAGTGATCGGGACTCTCATTTGAAGCTGAAAAGGGTTTTCGCTCTTGTCACGGGGAATCGGGTCATCGACCGCAAACACAAAAAGGTAAATACCATGGCTAAGGTTTCAAAAAGAGGAATCTCGGGATGAGGTTCTGGTCGTCGGGGATGATATGATCGGGGACGATAAAAGGATAATGTGCGATGATTGGCGACCAAATTTACACCCCCACTCTTGCCCCCAAAACTTTTACTCATTTTTGGAAGGAGGTTGGCGACCCGGAGGGTAGGTCAAGATCCGATACAAAAAGCATCCCCGGGGGAAAAAACAACTTTTATTCCTCAGAGCATGGAGAATGTCTGCCTAGGCTGCACTACCCTTTGGGGTAAAGAGTTTTTTTGGAGTTTGGGCCCAAAGGCCCGTTGTTTGGAAAGATGGGTGTAAAATTCAAAGATGGGGGGGCTTTTTTTCCCATCCAAATGTTCACTGGGAAGCCCCCAGGAATGATACTGGCCCTTCATCATTGTTGGTTTTCAGGGAAAACCCCATCGGTTAAAATTAAATAAAAATTTGGAATTTTTTTACATCGGCATATGGCCCCAAAGCCGTTCTGCAGCGGAATTCCCTTTAAAATTCTAAAAGAAGAGGCCCAATTGTCCCCATCAGCATCGGGTTCCCGGCGCCGACGTGGCCTCTCCAAAATTGAGGAGAGGAGTTGCGATTCATCCTCTCCGCACTGGTGGGCCCTGGTATATTTTTGGGGAAACGTTTGGGAAATAGTCAAGCTGGAGTGTTTTCTGAGTGGGCGTTAGCACAGTTAATAAACCCCCGGGCCCCCAAGATTTCCGAGTGCTCACCTGCAGAACTTCTGGGACATTGATGGAGGGACGATAAACTGATCCTAGAAGATATCTTCCCCAAAGGAGCCGTCCCCTTGGCCCAAACATCTAGCTGCTGGGAGAACAGGGGGTAGGTCCAAGCCTTACCGAGAAGATGAATTTAAACCAGCCCCTTACAGGAAGGGGGCATGCTCTCTTTGGTTTACCCATTATTTTTGGTATTCCTGAATGTAACCCCTCCCAACGCCGTGTTCCGGTATTTTTCTGTGGAGGCTTTCCCATTAAACAAGGAGGGGGGATGCGAGGAGAATTTAAACCGGGCAGCATGTGGACATCAGCAAAAATGGGGGGTGGTATCCTGTCGGAATAAGAATGCGTTCGGTGTCTGACCAGAAGTAAGAGGCGGCTTTAACATGTTATTTTCTCCCTATCGGCAATAGACAGCCTGATACATTGGTCCGACTTCGCTTTCCTGCCAGTAAAAATTGTGCGCGCTGGGACTCTGGGTACCGTTCTTCCACCCTTTTGGGGGGCTTGGGCCCTGATCGGAATGCATCTTTCCCAATCCCCAAAACCCAAAAAAATTCAGACTAAACGGGGAAATTTAGTTGGTTTCTGCCATTATTATTAACTGGGATTGGGTTCCCCATGGGGTAAAACTGAAGGGAAACCCGGGGGCGGAATCCTACCCCATTTTACATTCCTAAGATTCAAAGAAAAAGGGAAGAGCAGTCAGGAAGGAACAAAGACAGATCCGATTCATGCGGATTGAGGGAGCGGATTGGGAGGAGGTAAGTTTACCCTTTGGGGGTGTGACCTGGATCGCCATTGGAGTCGAGAGGAGTGCTTGGTTTCCTTTTGATTGCGAAGGGGAGTTTCTCGAGTTGTGTTTTTCAGGGGGCCCGGGGGTTTAAGATGAAGGCGGGAAAGGGAAAATGAAAAAGAGTCGGGTAAAAAAGGGCGGTATGGGCCCCCGTAACTTTTATAAGCCCGTTTAGGGCATTTTGGGGTTTCTGTTTCAAGTGCAGGAATGTGGAGGCGCCCGCGGTAGATACGCGCGGTGATCGAGGTGGTCTGTAACTATTTGTGCTATAATCGGGGATTTTATTATTAAATTGCGTTTCCACATGCGGGGGAATCGAGGAAACCCTAGCCTATCTGGGGGTAAGGCTAAAAACAAAGGTAGGGGGAGAATTTCGGCCGTAAAAGTTATACGCTCCCAAACTGGGGGCATGTGTTGACACCGTTTTTTGACATGTCAAATGGGTGAGGCTTACTGGTCAGCGGGCCCCTTCTCACGTTAAGGGAGTTGATAATGCTATAGGAGGGTGCTATATTTTGCCGTGGAAGTGAGAGCCTTGTCGACCAAATCGGGAAGTCTTGTGGAATGATTGCCGATGAGGAGTCTTTGCCGATTGCCCATGAAGGGGGCTTGCCCATTGCCCTTTAAAAATTTTTTGCCCATTGCCGATGGAAAATGGTTCCGATTGCCGATGAAAAGATGCGCCCATTGCCGTCGGGGAAAAAAATTTCCCTTTCGAGGGGGTGATTTAGCATTTTGGTGGCAACGGAAGACTAACCGGGGACCCAAAAAAGGGGAAATGCAGGGATCTGGTTGAAAGTTTCCATCGAAGAGTAAAGGGAAAAAGGTTTTCTATCCAGTATTAATATAGGGTTTTTTGTCCGACTCTTGCATGGGTCGCTTTTTTCCCTTTTTTAAAAAAAATTGTTTGTTAGGGAAAAAATTTGTTATCCGGTCCCGCGCGATCTTTTTCCCTTTTAAATAGGATTTGTTTTTTTTGGGAAAGATATGTGTCGTGTTTTGTAAAATCTCCTGCGGGGTATAAATAAGCCCCAGGGCTATGGGAAAATACAAACAATCCAAATTTAAAAAAAACCAATTCTACTTTTTATCTTACTTTTTCCCCAATTTACCTTTTTATCATTTTTTGTAGTTATCAAAAAGTTCTTCAAGCTTTTGGCGGGTGCATCACCTTGTCTCCCTCAAAATCCTTTTAGTTCCGTGGGGAGTACCTCTAGGCTTTGGCAATCCGGGCGATCGTTGTTTTTCCCCGTTAGCTCTGCTCTATTATCCGTGATCAATCTGAGCTTTGCGTCCGGGGGGCATCGCTGTCGTCCCCGTTCATTTGTATAGTTATCTTTCCCTTTTCGATTGATTGGTCAATCGACTGGGACGCCCTTGACACGAGCTTTTTGGGGAATAGCCCCAGGTGTTCACGGATTGACGCTTTTTGTGTCAAAGTATAGCCATGCTTCTGGATCCGTTGGAATGTAGAATTGATAAAACTTTCCAAAAAGTGCTAGAACGTCCAATCGGAGTCCCCTAGAAAAGGGGGATCCATCACAAGTTGGCCTGTCCTGCGTCCAAAAACCGTCGGTGCCCCTCCCTTTCCCTGTGATCCCCCCCATGTTCCTAAGAAACAAAAGCGAATGTGTCTCCCTTGTTAAAAATTGGACAGATTTAAAAATGAACTTCTTGATGGTTGAGTTACGGGCACGGCACGAGTAATAGGACCAAGGGTGCTGGGGAGGTTTGTTGTGTTGATTCCCCATCACGGGGGAGCGTTTTTAAAAAGGGGCCCCGGAGTAGGGACTTGCGTGTTGTTTTGCGCAGAGGCTGGGTGACCCCGGATACTTCCCATATCCGACGGTGGGTGGATAAGGCCCGGAGTTTTGGCACTCCTGTGTGGTTTCTGTGTAGGCATCGGACTTCAAAAGTGGGTGCGGAGCAGCCCGACATCTTGCAGAAGGTGGCCCAAGGCCCCGGACCTTGTGCTAAGGTCCAGTGGTTTTGATAAGGGGTCCGAGGTCACTATTTGCGCCTGTTTTGTCTGGTTCTTCCCTTTTTTCCCCTAGGGTTGAAACCCTGTGTTTTGGGGTTTCCGGTATTTTCCTCCACCCCGGGTTGAGCTCTCTTTTCTTGTTGGCTCGCAAATCTGTTGAGGGATTTTCATCGCTTCCAATCTATGTCAATAAGATGCGGCAAATCGACCCAAACTTGCCTTATGGATCATGAATGGCTATCAAGCTTTTGCATGCTTTGACGGAAGGTGTGGGGATAAAGGTGGGCCATTCAGGAGTCACGGGCTTGATGCCCCACCATGGACATGTTCACAAGCTCAAGTCTCGGAGAGCACTACCGACCCCGGGGCCCAAACTTGAGAACCTGTCGAAATCATTTATGGGATTGGTTTTTTGGCCCGGCGGTACGTCGTCTTTCCCCCCTTGACCCCTTTACACTCTTTGTTTGCTTTGTCTTTGTTTCTGTGACGAGGGTCAAGAAGGCCTTTTAAAATGTGACTGGCTTTGGTCATCACCAAATTCCACGGGTTTTCCCAAAAACCGTTTTTAACATCGCCGGTGGCTCAGCCAAGGGGGGGCTACCGTTGCGGTGATGAGGATCACTTCATCGCAAAGAGCCCCGAAAGTGCAGGTGACTTCACCAAGGCAAGGGCAAGCGCGAGCACCCCTTTGAGGCAAAAACAAGCCCAGGATGGACCACCCAAGGTCCTCCAAGAAGGTGATCGACAAAGGGGAAGGCCAAGCACCGAGTCTTCCTCACCTCCCCCACGACATCGATGCCCTCCTCCCACGGGGGTGCTTCTTCGGCGTGATGATCCAAAGGAAAATTGAGGACAAATCAAAGGCCCATGCTTTACGCCGCGCCAAGCATGGTGGCTTTTGCAAACCCTGGGGATTGAAAAAGGCAAGGGCGGGAAGCGCGGAAGGCCCCGACTACCTAGACACACCAAATAGGTCCACCCCCCGTCGAGTCCCTCTCTCTCGAATTTTAGTTTTTGAACAAAAACCTTAGGTCCGTAGCTTTTCTCAAGCGTGTCGGTGCGAGAGGAACGATTTTAAGGATCAGTAGGTTTGCTAAGGCCCAGTGGTGGGTTTCCGAGGGGTAGAGTGTGTGTTGTGCCATCCACTGTTGTCTTGTCACTCTCCAGGAAAATATACACTCTACTGAGGAGGTCATGGTAAAGGGTGGGCCTAGCTTACCGGGGTGGTGAAAATTTGCTTAGGCTTGTGTTCTAAGTGGCACAGAGAGATTCTAGGATTGCTGTGCTAGGAAAGGGCAACTCAGATAGCCTAGAGAGTGGATGCTTTGAGTTTGGACTTGAGATCGCGTCGTGCAGACACGACAAAAATGCGAAAAGAGGAAAAAAAACACATACCTTCGGTCCTTTGAGCTGGGTGTTTGCCGAAGCCCCCAGTTGGGGATGATGCTTAGCCAACAAAAGGGTTGGCAGCAGGGAGTAGGCTTTGCTATAGGTGGGAAGGGAAAAGCTTGTTTGGTAGATCGGTGGGTTTTCATGGTTTTTTTCATGAGTGGAAAAACCCCCCCACACCCCCCAAGTTTACCAAGATCACTCACCCAAGCCCCCAACCCCTTGAGTTTATGAAGTGGTGTGTTTGAAGAGCCACCCAAAACCATACACCGAAAAAGGGAAAAGGTGGATTGCCAAACCGAACCATCTTCGCAACCCACTTGACACACTGGCCAGACATCTCTAGTGACCCCCTTCTTAAAAAAGCTGGAGCCACCCACCAAAAAGGGAAGTGCCTACCAAGAGGGGTGGTGAGGTTACCATTGTGAGTATTTTGGGAGCGGGATGGGCATTTGGTGAGTTTGTCTACAGGAGGAAGAGAGATGATCGAAGGCAGGTTGAGTTGAACAACCGGGACATGTACCACCCACGAGTTGGGGTGCGTGAACTGAAAGTTTAGAGCGCACTTCTAGGCCTAGAGATACAATGCCTCAAGGTGCTAGGCCTCAGGAGGTGAGACCACGCGGGGGTCGTGCCCGACGGTGGGGGGTACCAGTCTTTGACCCATACGACTATGGGCCTCGTGGCGTTGGCTTCACTCCTCCCTTCACTAGCGGACCACGTTTTCCCCATCGTGGTGAACGCTATCCCCCCACGGGACAGGAGTGTTTGGTTTTTCTCCTAACCCATTCTTGGGCAAATGGGACAACACTGGTAATCCTTCACAGTTTACTAACCCCAGTGTTGGTCCGTTTGCTTACCCTATGTCTTTTTACTGATGTAGGAAGGAGGACTGGAGGAGACTTGGCTTGTGGATTCTAGATGCTCACGCCATTATGACCGGAAGTCCCAAGTGGTTCTCCAGCCTCAACCCCGTGCACCACACCGAGTATATCACTTTCAGGGACAAGAGTAAAGGTAAGGTTGTCTCCCGGGGTCCATCCGAGTGAACTCTTCTTTTGTCCTCAAGGATGTTGCTTTGGTTGCGAATTTGCATTTAACCTTCTTTCGGTTTCGCAACTCCTTGAGGGACGATTTCGAAGTGAGTTTCAAGCCTAATCTCTCTGGATTTTGGACTCTCGTGGTGAGCTTGTTTCCCGGATTTTACCCTTCGAAAAGGTTTTTCGTGCGGATTTTTCTATCTCTTCCGGACCTTCTCGTTGTCTTCTTGCCGGTTCTTCTTCGAGCTTTGGAAATGGCATAGGAGATTGCGACATTTGAGTTTTGACTTGCTTGCAAGGCTTAGCTCAATGGCCCTTTTATCCAAGGATTGCCAAAGCTAAAGTTCGAGAAGGATTTGGTTTGCCACCCTTGCAGGCAGGGAAAAAGATGGTTTCCGTTCCCATCCCCCTGTGACTGAGGTCATGACACTCGACCGGGCGAGCTTTACAAATGGACACAGTTGGTCTAGCTAGGGGTCAGGTCGGAAGGAGGGAAGTGGTATGTGGTTGTAGTCATTGATGACTACTCGAGATACTTTGGGTGTTCTTTTTGGAAGAGTAAGGATGAAGCTTTTCCACTTGTTCGAGATCTAATTTTGAGATTGCAAAATGAGCTACCTAAGAATCCATGGAGCTATCCGAAGTGACATTGGCACAGAATTCAAGAATGCTCATTTGGGCAACTCTTTTCTCTTTTTTTGGGTCTCGATCACCATTTTTCCCTCACCTCACCCCTCCCCACAGAATGTGTTGTTGAGCACAAGAATCGAACCCTTGTTGAGATGGCTTTGGACGATGCTCGATGAGCATTTGAACTCCTAGGCGGTTTTTGGGCCGAGGTACTCAGTTCTGCATGCTATGTTTCCAATCGCATTTTTCTCCGAGCTTTCAAGAAGAAGACTTCTAATGAGTTGTGATTTGGGAGACCACCCAAGGGAAGTCACCTACGGGTGTTTGGGTGCAGGTGCTTCATCCTCAAAAAGGGCGGTAAGTTGGATAAATTTGAATCACGGTCTTCTGACGGGATCTTTCTTGGTTATTCTACTCACTCTCGTGTTTATTGTGCATTTAAAACCTTGGACAACCAAGTGATGGGACTTGTGAGATTCCTTCGATGAGACTATCCCCTGTGTTTCCACTGTTTTGAGCTTGCGGGGGTTTGATGGGTGAACATAGCTTTTTGGGGGGAGGAAAGGACGACGTCGCTGGGGTGCCCCCCGGCCAACTCCACGGGCTCCCCCCGTGCCCCTGGACGTCCTTCAGCTAGGTTCACCAACTACCTCCTGATGAGGACATCACCGGCTTGATATGACCATGCAACCCCCTTCTATACCAAAGGGGGAAAACATTTATTGGGGTTTTCATTTTTTAATTTGATGAAGGGGTGCGCATATGAAGTGTGTATGTTTTCTTTTTCAAATTTGTTACGGGGATAAAGGGAAAGGGGTTAGTTTGCATATGGAAAGCATGGATGGTAATAAAGTCTTTACCATGAGGTTGTACATCTTTCCCATGAGTCGTGATTTGCCCTTTCGCCCGGGTAGCATCCTCTTAACCCATTTCCCAAAGGAAGCTCGGTAGGGTTCACTATAAATCTTTAAAAGGGGCTCGCTGACAAACAAAGACATACGGACCAAAGGGAAAAGGGGGATACGGGACCCCCTTCTATGGTACACACACCAGCGGTCCCACCCCACCGAACCCTCAACCGCTCGTCAATGGAAAATTTTGAATGCCACATGCGAGAGAGTTGCCTTCATACAAATAAACCCAGAGCCAGTACCCCTCATGGTTGTACGGGTTGTCCCCCTTTTGCTGAAAAAATAGGTCATAAATCCAGTTTTAAAAAGTCAAGTATTACTTTTCATTCCATATAGTCATTAATAAAGGGTTTAAAGATCAGCTTATTTAATGAAGCGCTAGCAAAAACCCAAAAACCAAGATGCAAAGAAAACCCCAAAAGGGATTCCAAGTTTAAAGGTAAAAATCTAGGAAAGCCGTAGGGTTAACAAAAATTAAAAACATGAAATTTATGTTTTTTTTTAAAAAAAAACATCATAAATTTAGGACATAAAGGGGAAGTCCCATAAAATTCCCTTTAAAACAGATCCTTTCTTCAAAGATCAAACGTCTTAAAAGGGATTAACTTTTTCAAAAGATCTTCGAAAAAAACCCCCCTTCTTGATCCCCAAGAAAAACCCCCAAAACCGATTGGCCAAAAATTAACAAACACCACTCAAACCCCTAACCAAACATAGCATGCTTTCAATTCTTTTTAAAGAACAATACCCAATCAATTAAAAGTTTTTAAAAAAAAAACAAACGCATTGCTACAATCAACAGGCGCAAAGAACACGCTAATAAAAACTAAAAAGATAAGATCATCTACCGAAAGGTTTATTTTTTATTAAAAGAGCAAAAGGGTTTTTATCTTTTTTTAACTATATAAAAGGGTGGATAAAGTATTTCAACGAAATATTTTGATTAGTTTAAGGTCAAACTGTTTTTGTTTTTTCAAAAACGAGAATTAAAAACTATCGATTTTTTTGATTAAAACAAGTTCCCTTTTTTTATTAATCAAGTTAAAAGGGTTAAAACCAAAAAATTAAGAGCTTTTAAACAGGTTTTAAAGATCATAATAAAAAAGGGGTTTATGCTGAACGAACCCAACGCAATTTAAAAACGGATCGAAATGGATCTAAAACGGAAAAAAATATGATTTAAACAAGATTTGAGTTTAAACGGGAAATTTAAAAAGGCATTAAATAAATATTATTTTCAAATTTTTGAAAAAAACCGATTGATTTTTGGTTTTAACATGTAGATAAAAACTCTAGGGCAATTGGAATGGGGGGAAAACGGTTTTAAAAAATTAAAAGATTTTTTTAAAGAAAACCAAACCCAGGGGGAAATTTTTTAAATTTTGAATTAATAAAACTGGGCTGCGGGTCAAATTTACCAAACCCTTGGGGAAAGCCTTTTTGCAAGATGGGGCAGCGCTGACGGCGAGGTCCCCCGGGTTGCCAGTGCCCACAGGGGGGCTGGCGGCTGGAGCTGCGCCCCTGGGCGGCGGCGTGGGGGGGAAAAGAGGGGGGCTGAGGGGGGGGGGGAACGGGCGGCTAGGGTTGGGCGGGGGGTTTGGGGGGCCAGCGGGGGGGGGAAAAGGCCTGCGGTGGGTGGGCCTGGGGCGTTTGGGGAAAGGGGAGGGGGGGGGCCTGTTTACGACTTTTTGGGCCCTGCTGGCGCAAAGGGGGGGT
Organism: Microstegium vimineum; assembly: GCA_022036555.1. Lineage (NCBI taxonomy): Eukaryota > Viridiplantae > Streptophyta > Magnoliopsida > Poales > Poaceae > Microstegium > Microstegium vimineum. The sequence goes on along the minus strand of CM039128.1, from coordinate 17,632,670 downwards.
GGAACGGGGCCGGCGGGGGGGGGGGGGAAGAGGAAGGGGGGGATTTGGGGGGCCGCGCGCTGGGAGGGGGGGAAAATTTGGGCCCCGCGGCTGGGAGGGCCCAAGGGGGAGAGGAGAGGGGGGGGGGAGAGCTGGGCCTGCGGGGGGGGAAAAGGGGAAAAGGGAAAGGGGGGGGGGTTTGGGCAGGGAAAACCCCGGGGGGGAGAGAGGGGGGGGAGGGTTTTTGTTTTTTTTTCTTTTCTTTTTCTTTTATTTTCAAAGCTAATTTAAAAAACATTTTCAAACCCAAATTTGAAATTTTTTTATTTTAAAAGCTTTTTTAAAAATTTTCCTTTTAAAATTTTGAAAGTTTTTTAAACCCTTTTTTAAATTTTTTTTTGTTTGGGAAAATTTTTTTCAAGGAATTTTCAAAACCTTTTTAAAACCCCCTTTTTTTAAAATTCTTTTTATTTAAAAAAACAACACCACGAAAACTTTGGGTTTCATATGCAAAGTCATGGGGTTCAAAACCCACGTTGAAAAAAAAGGGGGAAAATTTTAAAATTTTTTAACAAAAAACTTTTTATTTTCCCTATATTTTTATGGGGCAAAAAAAAATCAAAAATTAAATCTTTTAAAACCTATTTTTTAAAAAGCAAAATTTGGGGTGTTAAATTCAACCCCCCTTAAGATAAATCTCGCCCTGGGAGATTCAAACGGTGACGAGAAAGAAAAAGAAACTTTGTTTTTGGGGTTATTTTTTGGGCTTCCTTGAGCATTTCCCTTTTTTAGAACAATCCTCATAATACTTGTATAGAGCAAAACCCCAAAACCTTACTGAGAGGTTTTAATTCCTTTCCGAACTTTCTTTTCCATTTTTGGGTTTGCGAGTATTGGGGGTTCTTCGGAACCTTCATAGAACAAAACTCAAAAGACTTACACGTCTTCTTCTAACTCATGATTACTGACTTACCCTTGGAAAGTTGAATTTTGGGATTTCTTTTAAAAGGATACCCTTTGAAGCGCTGCCATAAATTTGATGGGTCCTTCAAACTTCTTGTGAATGTTCCAATTTAAAAAACTTGACCCAAAGGGAAACACTTGGTGTTGGGTTTAATGATTTTCTTCCCCATAGAGATAACTAATTCTTCCTGGTGAACACTAAAAAATTTTTGTAATTTTTATTTTCGAATTTCCTTTACTTGGCAAACCCCCCTTTAAAAAAAAGTTTCACTAAGGAAACCAAAGGGTAGTTTAAATTACTCTTCTGGTGGTAAATTGTCCTCATTTCCTTGTATTTTCAAAAACTCATAAACCATAACTGTTCTCAAGGCGGTTCTTGTGGGGGAGAGAGAGAAGTCTATTGTTGCCCAAAATTTTCTCCATGATTTTGTTTTTTTTGGCTTCCAAAAAACAGAAAAGTAAATTGATAAAGATTGATTAAATTGGGAAAGGTATAAAAAAAAACACATGAGAAAAAACAAAACCCCAAAACAATTTATTTCTTTAAACCCTTTAAAGCCCCTCTAAAAGGGAAATTGTGGGAAGACCCCCAAAAAGATCTTTGGGAAACTCATTAAAAAGGGACGGAAAAATCAAGCATAAGAAATTAAGACAAACCAACCAAACACTAAAATGTTCACAAGACCACAAACTTAAATTTTCACTGTTTCCCGTATTTATTACACAGGGGGACATAAACCCTAGCGGGGTTTGTTTAGGAAACAAGTCTTTCTTCATTTTTGCGGGGCACTAACACTGGTGACGTAAAACCTGTAGTGACTCGTTTTGTTTACATGGCCCTTTTGAGGGTTTCCCTGCCGAAAAACAGTATGAAATGGGGGGCCCTCCTGTGGGCAACGATAACCCACATTTTGAGGTAGATTTTTGGGGTGGGGTCACACTTTTCTGAAAGGTTGTTGGGTGTGTTGTTTTTGGGCGAGATGGAGGTTCTTTTTTTCTTGGCTTGCTTTTTTTCGCTTGACTCTTTGGGGTTGGAAACCCCCGAAAATGATTGCCCCTTCCCATCTATGCATACTACAACAAAATAGATTGAGCTTGAGGAATTTTCTAACCCCTTTCCCCCTTTGTTTTATCTGTTTGGTTTCCCAAGCTAAAAATGTGGCAAAGTGGTAAAAAACTAAAAACTGTTAAACGCTTTCCGAAAGGGGCTGCAGGAAACTTGCCTTTTTTCTTTTCATCATTGCTTTCATATTTTAAACCCCCTTTCTCGACTTTCCTTTTTTTGGGACTTGTTTTGAAGACAGAAACCCATAATGCTTAAAACTCTGAAAATTGATCCTAAATTAAATTTATTTTCCCAACCTTCCCAACAGGGTGGCTTAAATTACCTTAGGAAAAAGGTTTTATACCCTCGTATAAAAACCCTTTTTCCCCTGACGGTCCTGTTTTTAAGTACGGAATGCGGGGCATACTCGATCACCCCTTTACAAGCAGAAAAACCACCCCCTTTCCCCAAGGAAAACCCATCGATCTCTGAAATCTCCAAAAAAAAAGATTCACCTTAAAGTTAAACCCCCCTTTTTATATCCAAGGTTTTTTTGGGGCCCAAAATTTTGTTTGCCTTCATTTCCCCTGCGGGGGAGTGAACTATAAAGGGGTTTCCAAATTTGGCAGTTTTCTTATTTCTAGTTCCTCTACATACTTGGCCGATATGAATGAATGGGGATGCACTGGGGTCAAATAAAAACCATGGCCTTGTTGGCTTAGGGAAATAAAACCCTTTACACCCCTTTTTTGCTTCATGAAGGGTACTCATACCCCACGGGGTTAAACCCTTTCCCTTTGGGATGTATTTTCCTTTTTTACTTTACTTATTTTGGCCCTTGCTTCTTATGGGCCCTTTTGTATGTCAACCTTTCTTGTGATAAGTCCGGGGTTTTGATCTTTCCTTCTGGGATCGGGGTCTTGCGGGGGGTTTGAGGGCTTTTCCTTGAAAATTGTGTTTCATTGTTTGGGTCAAGGGGCTTCTTGTTATGATCCATCTATTTAGGGAGAGATAAGAGTTGGGAATTTTTTGGGACAAGGTTTTTTACAAAGAATAGGGATAGAGCAAGCATAATTTAAAACAATATAAAGGTTTTAAGAGAAAGCAAGAACTGGGAAGATTAAGAGCTTGCAAAAAACGACCATTTTCTATCTAGGCTTGCGTCCTCCATCAGCTTTGTTTTTTGAAAACCAATCGGGTCACCCCCGGTTTTAAGAACAAAACCAAATACCCCCTTATATGTGAGCCCGGGAAGTAAAAATCTCCCCATATACCCCAAAGAACAAGGTAATATAAAAATTACAACACTTAAATAATAACATATAAGGCCAAAAAAAATAACCTTAAAAGGGAAAAAACAACGGAAAACATTTCCATATCTTCGGCAAAAAGACCCCACCCAAGGGCCCAAAACGCCCTGGTTAAATCACAAGCCAAAACTGCTGGGAACTCTTGCAAACGGTCCCCAAAATCGGGGAAATTTTTACCCAAAAATTGAAAAAAAAAAAAACAAGCGAAAGGGTTACATTTCTTTACCAACAAGTAAAATAGGGGTTCAGGGGGGTTTTCAAAAAGTTGACACTGGTTTACTGCGAAAAGCTTTTTTTAATTTTGTAAAAAAACTTTACAAGGGGTTTAAGCCCAAAGGTTATGTTTAAGCCCCCAAAAAAAACCCACAGGATCTATAGAAATTGAATGAATAACACAAATAGAAAAAAAAAAATTTTTTTCCCAAAACAGTAAAAAAATTGTTTCTGTGAGTTTTCCGTTTTTAGTCTGTGAGTTTTTTTGGGTCGCTCGTGTCCGTGAGCACGGCGATATATTTTTTTAACACCTGCGAGGTTGTACATCTTTACCCATGAGGTCTTTTGGATTTGCCCTTTCGCCCGAGGTAGCGATCCTCTTAACCCACTTCCAAGCAAGGCCCGGTAGGGTTCACTATAAAGGGTCTTTAAAAGGGGGCTCGCTGCCAAAAACAACACTACGGATCCCGGGAAAGGGGTATACGGGACCCCTTCGTTTGGTACACCCACGCAGGGGAAACCCCACCCCAGCCCCAACCCCCGAAAACCGGGCTCTTTAATGGCAACTTTCGTGAACTCCCAAAGGCGAGAGTTTTCCCTCATATTAAAACAAAAGCCAGAGCCAGGGTAGCCCTCAGGGGTTGTACTGTATGTCCCCTTTTGTGACGATAGGGTCATAAACCCCTGTTACTAAAAAGTAAAGGTTTTACTTTTTCTTCCCATATATTCATTAATCAAGTTTAAAAAGATATGCTTATTTAATGAAGGGGCTAGCAAAAAACTACCCGGGATGCAAAGAAAACCCTAGGTTTCCCCGGGTTTTCAAGGTAACAAATCTAGGTAACCCGTATGTTTAACAAGATTAGCCCACATGCATATGATTTGATTTTAAAAAAAATCATGAATAGGACATCAAGGAAGATCCCATAAAATTATTTTGTCTTAAAACGACCCTTTCTTCAAATATCAATGTCTTCAAAAAATTAACTTCTTAAAAAGATCTTTGAAACACCAACTTCTTGATCTCCAATGCAAACTCACCGATTGGAAAATAATTAAAAAAACACCATTTCAAAAACCTGCCCCAAACATAGAATGCTATTACTTTTTTGAACAATACCCCAATCAATTAAAAAGTTTTTAAAAAAGAAAACTACCATTGCTACAACACACAGGCGAAAAGGGAAAACAGTTTTAATCAAAGATTACAAAGATCAAGTTTACTTTAAACCGGAAAGGGGTTTATTTTTTATAAAAGAGACCCAAAAGGGGCTTTATAAATTTTTAATATTTTAAAAGGGGTGGATAAAGAAATTTCAATAAAATTTATTTTTAAATTGATTAGGTCAAACTTTTTATTTTATTTTCGAAAACGAAATTAAAACTATCGATTTTTATGATTAAAACAAGTTTGCATAGTTATTAATAAAAGTTAGAAGTTAACCTTTAAAATTCAGAGCAATTAAATGGTTTTAAAATATCCCCAATGAAAAGGGTTTTTATGCCGAAAATAAAGCCAACGCAACTTGAACGGATCGAAAACGGATCAAAAACAGAAAAAGATTTGATTTAAAAAAGTTTTTAGAGTTTAAATTTGGAATTAAAAAGGCATTAAAAAAATTTATTTTTTTCAAAGTTTGAAAAACAGTTTGGATTTTTTTTTTAAAAACATTTAAAAAAAACTCTACGAAATTTGAATGGATGAAAACAAATTTTAAAAACGAAGATTTTATTACCCAAAACCCAAAATCAGGGGAAATTTTTGGGAAATTTTTGAATTAAACGAAAACGGGGCGGGGGGCAAATTTCCCAAAAGCTCGGGGGCCTTTTTTGGGCAAGTTGCACAGCGCTGACGGCGGGGTCTGGCCGGTTCCCAGGGGGCGAAAGGGGGCTGGCGGATGGCGCTGCTGCTCTCCTCGGCGGGGCCGGGCGTGCGGGGGGGAGGGGGCTGGGGGGGGGGGGGGAAGCTGGCGGTTTGGGGTTGGGGCGCGGGGGAGGGGGGGGCGAGCGGGGGGGGGAAAAAGGCCCCTGCGCGGGGGGGGTTTCCGCGAAGGGGGCGGGGGGGGGGAGGGGGAGGGGGCCTGCGCGGCGCGGGGCCTGCTGGCGGGGGGGGGGGACAGGGCCGGGCGGGGGGGGGGGGGGGAAAAGGAGAGAGGGGAGCTGGGCCGGCCCCCCTTGGGAGGGGGGGGAGCGGGGCCCAGGGGCTGGGAAAAGGCCCCCAAGGGGGAGGGAGAGGAGGGGGGGAGGGAAGTTTGGCCTCGGGGGGGAAAAGGGGAAAAGGAAAAGGGAGGGGGGGGGCCCTGGGGCGGCCCGGGGGGGGGGGGGGGGGGGAGGGGAGGGGGGGGGTTTTGGGCCCCTTCCGGCCCAAAAAAAAGAGGGAGGGGGGGTTTTTTTTTAAATTTCTTTTCTTTTTTTTTTAAACTTCAAACCCTAATTTAAAAAACATTTTCAAACCCAAATTTTGGAAATATTTTTTAAATTTTTAAAGTCTTTTCAAAACAATTTTTCCTTTTTAAATTTTGGACAGAGTTTTTAAACCCTTTTAAATTTCTTTTGTTTGGGAAAATTTTTTTCCAAGGTATTTTCAAAACCCTTTTTTAAAACCCCATTTTAAAAAATTCTTTTTATTTTTTAAACAACCCCACGCAAACTTTGAATTTCATATGCAAAGGCTTTGAGTCCCACAACCACTTTGCTAAAAAAAGGGAAAATTTTTTTTTTAAACAAAAACTTTTTTTTTTCCTATATTTTTTTTAAGCACAAAAAATCATAATTAAATCTTTTTAAACCTATTTTTTAAAAAAAAAAATTTTTGGGGTGTTACAGTTGGGCTTAAAGGGAACCCAAATGATTTTCTGGAACAAATTTTTTTTGAAAGGGCCCTTAATGTAAAAATTTCAGAAAATAAAATTTTGATAAATTGTTTGATTTGCTTGTGATGTTAAAAGTAAATCTAAAAAGGAGAACATACAAAACTATAAAGCATTTGTCTTTTCCTATTACTGACAATTTGAAAAAGGCAAAGATGATAATTAAAAATGCCCGACAAAAATTAATTTTGGGAATGGGGAGGTGAAACATTTAAAGAGGGGCGGGGAATCGGCTAAAACCCTACACCAATTGAGAAATGGCACCCCAAAGGTAGGGCAAAAGCTTTTTTTAAACAAAATTTTTTTCAGATTGAGAAACTTTTTAGTTGACTTCATTTTTTTCCAAATTTTAATTTCATGATATTATGTTTCCAACCCAAATTTAAAAATTTTGGTTTTCGCGGGTTTTTTCCCTTTTGTCACATTTTTGATATCTTGATTTTACTTGTAAACAAAAAAAGAGTTGGTGAAAGGGGATCACTTATATCCATACCCAACTAGTGAATAAAGCCTAAAAAATTCCCTGTTTTAAAAGGAGTGCTAAATTTCCGGGCATTTTTCCCATATTGTAAATAAAATAAGAAAGGCCCCAATTGTTTATCTTTTACTAAATTGGGGAATATATTGGGGTTTCCCCCGGGAATGATCTTTGGGAGCTTAAAATTTGCAAAATTTTAAACCCGGGACTGATAGATTTAAATTTCCCAATTTCTTCTAATTTTCATTTTTCCCCTTTGGCTTTTTGGGCAAATATAAAATAAAGATGAGAAAAGGGTAAAAACCGGGAATTTATATTTGCTCAAAAAAAATTACCAAAATTTCCCTTTTAAAAAGGGCCCAAAACTAATAAATTAAAGGGGGGTTTTGCAATAACAAAAACCAAATGCCATGTCAAGCTTTCCCTATTTTTATTTTAAAAAAAACAGGGATAACTATCATAAAAGGGGAAGCAGGGTTTTTGTTGTATCTACAAACAAAACCCCCTTTTTTTTCCGAATTTGGTCAAACCCGGAGGACGGGTTTGTTTTTCAAAAAAGGGGGAGAATGATAAAGGACTTCCCCGGGGTTTTTTAATTATAACCAATTTTTCCCCAAACCACTTCTTCCCAAAAGGTTAAAACCATTCTTTTAATGGGGTTTTCATTGTTACATTTGATGAATGGGGGGCTAAAACTAGGGAAGTGTGTATTTTTTCATTTTCAAAATTGCTTACATAGATAAAGGAAAGGGGTTTAAGATTGCTTTTGGGGAAAGCAGGGAAAGGGTCAATGAAGTCGTTTGGGGGCCCAAAAATCCAAGTTTTCCCAAAACTTTTCTCCACCAGGCCCCCAAACGTCACTTGGACCCAAGGAAACAAAGTTTCCCATGCCAACCCCTTTTTTGGAAGTTAAAATTCGGCCTACAAAGAGCCCAAAAGTTGCGAGGGTTTCCCAACGACTTCAAAACCGGACTCCGATTGGACATTTCCTAGCACTTTTTGGAAAGCTTATCGTCTACCCCCCAAAGGGGTCCGGACTCATACCTTTACCCTATCAGATCGTGGGGCAGTAGAAAATTTTTTTAAAAAGAGATTTTTTTTTCCCCAATGGTGCTGCTTTCCCCCTATTTTGGGCCGAGGGACCCGGGGTGTTTTAATTTTTGAGTCCATTGGGGACTCACCCTGGGGTTTTTTTAGGACGAAAACCGGCCCTTGGGGTTTGTCCCCCCCCTCCTTATATCCCTAGAGCCATCACAAATAGATTGATTTTTTGGTTTAGAAAAAAGTTTAGCTTTTTGCTACTTCCTTGAGACGCTTTTTTATCAAACTGGGCCAAATCCGTTCTACTTGTTTCGGAACCCCATTTTTCAGGAGAATAAATTTTTGAACTTTTATCTCTTTTTTCCCCCAATTTGAGTGTTTGGGGCTCTACTTGTTTTCGATTGTTTCCCAGGAAAAAACCCAGGGGTTTTGGGTTTGGTTTGACCCCGCAAAATCGTGAGCAACCGCTTTTTTGGGGTTATCGATCGCTAAGGGACGTCCCTGGAAAAGGTTTGTAGTCGGATCGTAAACGTCTCCCCTTTCAAATCGTAGTTATTTATTCCACTGAAAGTCGGGACAAAAACCCTTTCACCCCATCAAAATGGTATTCCCAAACAAGGGGTTTTATCGGTGGAGATTTCAAATTTGCTTTTAATTTTCCAAAAATCCCGAAAAAGCCAAAAAAAAATAGTTAAATTTGTTTCCCATAACCCATAGACCTTTTGGGGCCTTTATAGTTTTTGATTAGTTCGGGGTTGTTTGAGTTTTTGGGTTTTTATCGGTTTTAGTTGTTGGGTTTTAGTTTAGGGTTAGGCTTTTAGAGTTTTGAGTTTCTTTTCACGGGTTTTTGGGCACTTTTATCCGCTGCGTTTCCCCTCACCATATACATCTCCACTACCCTCATATATATTTTTTTTTTTTTGCAATCATTACTATCAATATTCCTTGCTGCACCCCATCCATCCACATTTTTTTTTCCCCCATCCAATTCTGATTTAGGCACACAAAAAAAAACCGTTTTTGCTAGTTCTATTTTTTGTTTCTCTGTAAAAAGAGAGAGAAAAAAAAAATTTTCAATTGCCTTTTTTTTTAAATCTGATTTTCAAGTTTAATTTGTTTTTAGTTAAAGGGGAGTTAAAAAAAAATTTAAAAGGGAAAAAGAAAAAAAAGAACATAACAGAAAAAAAAAACAAAGAAAAGAGAAAAGAAAAAAGAGAAGAAAAAAAAAAAGAGAGGGGGAAAAAAAAGGGAGGGGTTTTGCTTGCTGTTTTTGTGCTTTTTTTTCCCTTTGGGACCGTGGAAATTTTCTTTTGTCTAAAGGGTCGCGTCTCAGCACGGGGCTAGCCTAGGACCAGCACGGTTTCCCCCCGTTTTTAACGATTTCTCAAAATTGCTTTTTGTGACTAAAAGTGGTAAATATTTTCTTCATTGTACATTTTTGTTTAACCCTCCTATAGTCCAAATCCGGATAAAAGCTTGACAGGTGTTGTTGCTGCGGTGTGGGTACACTTCTTCCAGGGTTTCCGACTTATTGGTTGTGCCATCTCCTTTTTTGGCCCTTGGGAAGAACTTGTAAGAAATTTTTTTTTGAACAGGTTGGGTGAGTGAAAATTTCAACAACCCAATCCAAAAAGTTGATTTGGAACAAAAATTTTAATTGGGGTAAAAGTTTCTTTTTTTTGTTTTTAATATGACAGGAATCTAAAATGGGGAAAATTTGGGATGATCAGATTGCCTATTTTAATCACTTTGTTAGGGGTGTTTTTACAAGTTTTAAAACCCGGTACTTTATGGGTTTGTGATGCTTGGTTTGGGTAAATAAAATCTGCAGTACCTTATTTTGAAGGGAAAATATATACTCATGCATTATTTTAATGGAGCTACATGAGATAAGGAATTTAAAAAATATGATCTATTTGAAAAAAAAAAGGTTAACAATTTCTTTTTAAGTGTTCTTATTTAACTATGGGTTTAACTGAGTGGAAAAAACCCTTTTTAGATTTGATTAAAACTCCCCAATCATGGGAAAAATAAAGAAAAAAGATTTTAGAGATGTTTTTGGGCCTAGCCTTTTTTCTGAAATTTTGAATGGAAACTTGAAATCAAAAAAACAAGGAAACCAAAAAAATAGCAAAATATTTTTGAGAAAATAAAAAAATTTGGGGTTTTCTACGTTGTGGTTACAAGGGAAACCCAGAGTTTTTTGGAACCAAAAAGATTTTTTTCAGGTTTAATATGGAAATTCCCGAATTTTTTTGTTTTATAAACATTATAAGAATTTTAAAGAGTTTTTTTGATTTGCTTCTGATGTTGAAGTAAATCTACAAAGGGGGAAAAAACAAATACTATAGAAGCATTTGTCTCTCCTATTATGGGCAATTTGCAAGGGGGATTTGTGGTTTTTATACATGTCGGGCAACAATCAATTTGAGAAAAGGAGATGAAAATTTAAAGAGAGCGTGAATCTGGGGAACACCTACCCCAAATTTTGGGTGAGCATCTAAGGGATTCAAATGCTTGTAAAATAAATCAAGGGGAGGAAAACTTTAGTTGACCCTTTCATTTTTCAACTAATCTTTATAGGAAAGAAGAGTTTTTGTGATAGTGCATCCTTTATCCCTCCCAAAATAGTGAATAAAGCTACAAAATTTTGAAATTTTTGAGTGTGAATTCAAAGGGATTTTTTCATATTGTAAATGAAAATGAAGAAGGGCCAAATTTTTTTTTTAACTTTACATACAATCGGGTATATTTTAATTCGATGATCTTTGGGGGCTTAACTATTTGCAAAAATAATCGGGCTGATTTGTTTGAATTTCCATATTCTTCTAATATCGTTTTCTTTCTATTTGGGAAATATAATTTTTAAAAAAATAGTATATGGTAAACCGAATTTTTATTTGCTCAAAAAATACAAACCCCCCTTTTACAGTGAACAGGAAATAAAACAATTAGAGGTATGAATAACAATAACCCCTGCCATGGTTTAAGCCCTTTCCCCTTTTTTAAATTTTTAAAGAAACAGGAAAACTTTTTATGAATGGGGGCATGGGTTTTCTTTATTTTAAAACAAAAACCTCCCACAGTGGTCAAACCGGGACATTTTTTCTGTCAAGAAAGGGAGAATTTAAGAAAGGGCATCACCGGGGTTAGATATGACCATGCCCAACCACTTTTAAAACCAAAAAAGGGGAAACCATTTAAAATGAGGTTTATCATTGGGAAAATTTGATGGGAAAGGGTGTGCCCTTTGAAGTGTTAAAGTTTTAAATTTTTTAAAATTTCTTACATGATCAAAAGGGAAAGGGTTAGAAATTTCATATGGAAAACAGGATGGGGAATGGGAAATCGATTGAGGGGCCAAATCCAAGTGTTCCCCAAAATTCCCCCACCCGGCCACCACTCACTTTGGATCCAAGGAAACAAAGAGTCCGAGTCCAACACGTTTTGGGGGAAATTCAATTCGGCTACAGAAGAGTCCCCAAAATTACGACGGTTTTTCCACGACTTTTATACGGATCCGATTGGGACGTTTTTTAAAAACTTTTTGGGGAAAACTTATCAAGTTACTTCCAATGGGGTCTGGACTATACCTATATCCTATCAGATGCGTGCGTAGTAGACAAATTTTAAAACCCCCGATCTTTTTTACCCAAAGGTGCTGGTCAACCTTTTTTGGGCCGATGGCCCCTTTTTTCAAGTTGAGTCCATTAGGGAAATCATCCTAGGGTTTAGGACGGCACCAGGACCCTTTTGGGTTTGGGGCCCCCCTTCCTTATTTCCCCTAGAGCCCCCAAACAGATTGGGGTTTTTTTTTAGATGAAAAATTTTTTGCTGCTGCTACTTTCCTTATAAAAAAGCGTGTGTCGGGCTGACCATCCGTTCTACTTTTTTCGGAACCCCACCTTCTTAGTATCAGATTTGAACCTTTATCTTTTTAAAATTTTCCAAATTTAGTGCTTGTTTTAAATTGTTTTGCTTGTTCTTCGATTTCTTTTCCCGGAATAACCCTAGTTTGGTTTTGGGTTGGGGTTTTGGGCCTAAGAAACGTGAAACCAAAACCCCTAGATTTGGTTAAACGATCGCTAAGGCGCAGCGTCCTTGGATGGTTTTTTGTCCCGGGGTCCCTGAACTTTTCTCCAGTCAAATCGTTTTTATTTTTAAACTCCATGAAAATTTGGGGGCACACCCTACACTCATCACTTCCCTACATGAGGGCCGGTTTTAGCAGCCCCTTTTTTTAGTCGGGGCCCGTTTTCCCCCTAAGGGGCTCCACTGCTATCAAAAAGGGGGGGCCAAATTGTCCGGGAGGCTCCCCCGGGCCCTCCAGGGAACAGCAAACCCCCGGAGAACATCATTTGGGGACATTGGGCCCTTTAGTCCCTGCGGTCCAGGCCCCATTTGTTTTTACTTTGGGTCATTCGATTTTTGTCGCTTCTTTTTTAACCCCCAGATGTTGGACAAAAGCTTTTATGGTCCGGGTTGGGTTAAAAGCCAAAGCCAAAGAGGGGTTAGAAAAACTTTGAGCGAAAAATGTATTTGGGGCTTAGTTCCTTCCCCCCAAACCCAGTTGCCACTCCATAGGTACCAAAATGGGTTTTCAAAAATAAAAAAAAGTGAAGATGGGGGGGTAGTGCGCAACAAGGCTAGGTTGGTTTGCTCAAGGCTTTTTTTCAAAAGGAGGGAAAAAGGGGCTATGGGGGGAAACCTTGGCCCCCGTTTGCTCGTTTTGAGGCAATTAGAAAACCTTCTAGCTTTTTCCCGCTTCTAAGGGTTTTTTAAAAAAATGGACTTAAAAGGCTTTCTTAAACGGCTACAAAAGAGGAGGAAGTTTAAAGTTAAAAAAAGCTCCCCGGGTTCTAAAATCCCAAGTTTGCAAACTAAGTTTTTAAAAATTCACAAAACTTTGTTATTTTGGGTTTTAAAAAAAACCCCTTTGGGAAAGGTATGATAGGGCTAAAAACCTTTTTTTCTTCTGAGGGTTTTAAAATGGGATCGGTAGATAAGACTTTGTTTTCCCCCAACAAAGGGAAAAGACATTCCTTTTAAAAAAAAATTTCGTGGATTTTATAAACGTATTTGGTGGTTCTTCTCATGCTCTTGTTTTCCAAATTTTCAGATCTTATGAGCAAGGGGAAATTTGGGGATGAGCATTTATGGGAGAGGTTTTACTTTCTTTCCCCCGGGTTTTCAAAAAACAAAGCAACCAGGGGAATACGTTTGTGCACCAAGGGAAATACACAAACGTTTTCTTGAAGAAGTTTTTACATGGGCGAGGGGAAGCCCTTCGACACTTATGTCAACTACTAAATGTTGGATGCGGTGAGGAAGGAGAGGGGGTGGACCAAAAATGGTACCCCAAGCATGAATGGGTCGCTTTTTACCTACGGCGACCCCCGGCCCCGGGCCCTTTTATTCGCCGTCTGCCCCGTGTGCTCCCCTTTCGGCGTCCCCCCACTTTGCACCCAAACAGGCGGTGAAAACGCATCATGGGGGGGTACTTAAGCTTTTTACTCCCGAATTTGGGCTTTGGGTTTTTCCCCTCTTCCTCTCTTGTGCTTTGCGGTTTTTTTGGAAAGGTGACTTTGCCGGTTTTCCGACTTGATCGGAAGTCCAATTCTGGGGCTTGCCAGTTTTTTCGGATCTTCTTTGGTTTCTTTGGGCTTCTCGCAAGCAGGGTGGGGTGGCAGAATCGACGTGCGAAGCTGAGTTCGTTGCCGCGGCTTGCTGTTGCTCCAGTTGATTTGGATGTTGCCACTTTGAAAATTTTTGGGCTTGAGCTTACTAAGGGCCTATCTTTTTTGGGGAAAACCCGAAATGCAATTTTGTGTGGCCAAAAATCTGGGGCTTATTAAAAGAAACCCCACATTGAGGTCCCTTTTTTTCTTGCGAGGGTTTATTACGAGAAGGGCGAAAATTGACCCCCGGGATGTCGAGACCCCCCAAAACCCGATTTCGGAATTTTTTTCTTCCCCCAAAACCTTTGGGAAAAAGCTGCGTTTTCTCACCTTCGGGGGGAAGGGGTGTTTTCTTTTCCCATTTTGAGGAGGAAAGTTTTTTGTAAACATAGTTTTTTTTTGGTTCTTTTTGTCTTTTTTTTTTCCTTCAAATTTGGGGTTTTTGTTTTTTGTTTTTTTTGGTTTTCAATGCATTTTGGGGATCTCATTTTTTTTGTGACTTATTTTTTTTTAAGCTTCTTACTTTTCCCAATATAAAGAATTTTATCTTGTTTGAGGTTCTTTATGTGTCCCATGGGGGTTGCCTAACTTTGGGCTCTTTTTGATCTATATGATAAAAAAATAGACCTTTTGGGAAAAGGGAAAAAGCATGTGTAGGGGTTTTTAAGATCCCCTTTTTGGTTGTCCCTTGGGATATAGCTTGTAAAATGGCTCTTTCCCCCGTTTCATTCACTACCTTTTTGGGACCATGATTAATTTTCCCAAAATAAATTGCTCCTGTTTTTTGAATTGGGAAAAATCCCAATTAGGTCTGCATTGTGAGCACTTCATGTTTTCGAGACGCTTCCCATATGGGTTGATACTTGACGGGGTGGTATGACAAAAAAACCGGGGGGTTTTCCAATGTCCTTTTTGACTTTTGACCCGGGTTTGGGAAGCAGTTTGGGATCACCTTTTTTAAAACCCCTGCATATAAATTTTAATGTGCCTAAAAATGGGAAATTGGCTGCAAAAAAAAAAATCTGAAATTTTTGGGAAAAATTTATTCAGTTTTGGGGGATTTGGGTTGTTGTATGAACTTTGCTAGGGAATTTTTCTAAAATTTTATACATGAGATTGCTTTGAGATAGATCCTATCTTGTTTGCCATGTTTAGTTGTCTCTAGGAGGTGATACCCTTTCTCTACACTCACATGATATGCTCTCTAAAATAGCTTCTAAAGTTATCTTAAGCTCAACTTGAGTCTTTGTTTGGGCACGTAGAGTTTTTCCTATTCTCACAGGATCACATCACTTAGAGCATCTATTCATTGTCTTAGCTCTAAGTATGAAGCTTTTGCACTTATTTTGCATTTCATGGCATTTGTAGTCGGATCTTGAGTTGTTGATGTTTGATGAGCTACATGTGTCAACAAGGGGGAGAGATGTGCATTTCATTCCATTTTCAGCCATCTACTTCCAAGGGGGAGAAAGAGTGCATCTCATTGGTCATTGGTTTAGAGCTTCTTTGGTCAAGAGGGAGTTTTGTGCGATTTTTTTGCCCTAAGGAGCTCATTTGGTTTCTTGAGTATGCTTTTGCCCAAGGGGAGCTTTTGCTAGATGTGTTGAGCCTTTGCCTCTTCTGGAGGGTCTAGCTTGCTTTGTTGGCTCCGATAGGCTTTGAGTGCTTCTTGAACATTGGTTTCTTTGGTGTTCCCTTGGTGTTTTCAATTGGTTTCCTGAGCTTTGGTAGGCTTCAATTGGTATCTTGTTTTGCTAGCGGTGTTGAGCCCGTTTTCTGCCCCTTCTTGAGGGCTAGTTTTGTTTTGCTTGGTTGCGTCGAGCCGTTGCCCATGTCTTTGGGAACAAGTGTTGGACTCGTTTTGCTTCTCTCAAGTGACCCGTTTTGGTTTTCTTAGATTTTTGGTCATTTGAAGAGCTTTACCTTGTGGCTCAAATCGGAAATGCACTTGTGTTGACAATGCACTCATCAAGGGGGAGATTGCGAAACATGGTGGATAAGTACCCAGGTATGCTCAGCTTTATGATGAGTGATCGTCCAACACGTGAGTGTTTCAGTTTGAGTGGCTTACCCTAAACCCTTGCGAATGCAAGTCTGTGCATGTCAACCGGCTTGTGGTGTGCAGGTGCTATGCCTAGTGACAGTGGTCAATGGCGTGGAGAAGGTCGAGTAGAGGCTTGCCGTGCCGATGGACTGAGAGCGGTGAAGGGTGGAGGCGGGGCTCGGACTGAGGGACCGTGGGCGCCGACAGACTAGCTGTGGTGGATAGTACTTGGCACCGGCGAGTGCGAGAAGACATGGAGGTAGACCATGTCAGCCGAGTTAAGACGGTGGACGCGTGGAGTTTCGAGCGGAGGCTCAGGGGACTCGGAGTTCCGACTAGGCGAAGACAAGGTGGCTCGCATCGAGTGGTTTGGTGGTTTGGGCGCAAAACTTGGGGTTCGGTAGTTGAGCCCAAAGCTACCAGTGGCGGGTTTCCTGGGTTTGGGCCTCAAAACCTAGGCGGAGCTTCCGAGGAAACGGGGATGGCACGTGGCGGAATCCTGGAGGTTGCGTCGAGGTGACGGCAACTCCTGCCAGGAAGCGGGCCGTCCATTCAAAATGCGGGAGATATTTTCCAGAGCTTGGACTGCAATGCTTAGGCTAGGTAGTTCACTCAATGTATCTAGGGTGTCTTTGGGAAATAGCCAAAGCCGATAAGTAGGGGGTGAAGGGGTATCCCTCATCCTATCTCTCGAACCCTATCATTTTGCCCCAAACTCTTTCTCTCTGTACCTCTCTCTAGTTCATGAGATCCCTAGGTTGATTTCACCAACCTCTGTAAGAACTTGAGTTTGTTGCAAGGAATCGGAGGCCGTAACCTCCGTAAGCCATGGTGGCTTCGATTTATTGATCGTGTCCCCGGTTTGCTTGTGTTCTTCGCGTTTTGCTTTTGATCTCTCTTTTTCCCGAGATGATTTCTCTTTGTTGAGAGTAGCTTTGCAAAATCCACTTGAACCAAGTTGTTCGTAATCGTGAGGAGCTTCTTTGCACCGAAGGAATTCTCTTCAAACCTCACGAGTGCGTAGATCAGGTGATTTCTTTGTGGTGTTCTTCGTTTTGCTCTCTTCTCCCCCAAATCCGAGTGTTCCCGTTTATCTGTCAAAATTGAGTGATGATTTTTTCGGGATAGCTCCCCAGCTGCACTAGGATCATTCCTACTAAGTTTGGTGGCAGTTGGTGATCATTTGCTTGAGTTTTGGGAAGATTTGGTGGAGTGGATTCGGTTTTCGCGGGGTGCAGAGTTCCTGCGTGGGAGCGTCGGACCACCTCTGGACAACTTTACCCTAAGCTCCGGACCATAGCAAGTGGTCCGGTGGTCTTGACTTTCCAATTGTCAAGCACCAAGGGGCGTCGGACCACCCTCGGACCACTCAGTTTTTGAGCTCCGGACCATAGGCGATTGGTCTGGTGGCTCTGCTGAGGGAGTCTACCACGCGTCGGACCACTCGGCATAGTCCGACGGTGTAGTCCGACGACCTGGTCCAGAGGCAGGGAGCTTACTGGATTTCTTGTGCAAGAAGCTGGAGTGAGCACCGGACCACTCTCCATAGTCCAACGGTGAGCGTCGGACCAGAGCCCGGAGCTCAGGCACTCCCTGAGTCATTTTCTGGGTGAGCACTGGACTTCCGAAAGTGTCCGTCGGACTAGTCCGGAGCCTCTGGTCCGGAGCCTGTCCCGGTGGGTGAATGCATCGGACTTGAGCTCTGGACTACTTGCTATAGTCCGGTTGGCTCAGTCTCATCTGGTCCGGAGCCTCTGTTAAGCTGCTGGTTACTTCGTTTGAGTTGCGGTTTGTTTCTCTGCATTTGTGGCTAGCTCCGCTGTGTTCCTAGGACATTTCCTAGAACATCCACCCACTTGTGGGTTGAGAGCCTAGTTCGTGCTTTGGGTCGTGTTCTGGGACAAGGGTCGAGATCTTCTGAAAGGAATTTTTATTTGGCTCCCATTCACCGCCCCCTCTGGTCGCCGTTTCCGGTCCTTCAGCAGACGAGGAAGGAGAGGTGGTGGACGAGACGGAGTACCGAAGCAATGATCGGGTCGCTCTGTACCTGACGGCGACCCGGCCGAACATTCAGTTCGCCGTCTGCTTGTGTTCACGCTTTCAGGCGTCCCCACGGATTCGCACAAGCAGGCGGTGAAACGCATCATGATGTACTTGCACTTCACTCCGAATTTGGTCTTTGGTTTTCACCGCTTCATCTCTTGAGCTTTGTGGTTATTCTGATGCCGACTTTGCCGGTTTCCGTCTTGATCGGAAGTCCACTTCTGGGACTTGCCAGTTTCTCGGGTCTTCTCTTATGTCTTGGTCTTCTCGCAAAAAGTCTAGGGGGGCACAGTTGATGTGCAAAGGGGAGTATGTTGCCGCGGCTAGCTGTTGCTCTCGGTTGTTTTGGTGATTGCAACTTTGAAGGATTTGGGTTTGAGTTACAAAGGGTTCCCTCTACTTTGGGGAATGGGAACGAAAAGCAATTAGTGTTCCCAAAAAATCTCGGGGCTTCACTCTAAGCCCAAGCACATTGATGTTCGCTTTCACTTCTTGCGAGATCATTATGAGAAAGGGAATTGCCCCGGGCCCATGTCGAGACCCACAACCAGCTTGCGGTATTCTCAAAAAACCCTTTGGGATCAAGCTGCATTTTTGCGCCTTCGGGGCGAGTTGGGTGTTTGTTCCCCTTTTTAGTTGAGGGAAGCTCTTTGTTTATCATAGTTTTTCCCTGGTTCTTTTTTGTTTTTCTTTGACTTTTTTTCTTTTGGTGTCTTTTTAGTTGTTAAATGATCTCATTGATTTTGCAGTCTTTTGCTTTGTGCCCTATTTTCTTTTTAAAGCTTCATACCTGTACCCGATATAATGAATATATGCTTATTTGAGGTGCTTTATGTGTCTATGGTTTTGGGCCTAACTTGGGGCTCTCTTTGATCTCTTGATTTTAACAATAAAAGCTAAGTTAGAAAAGTTTTAAAAATTGAATTTAATTCCCCAGGTCCCCTCTGAAATGGCACTAGCTGTTTTAGGCTTTTGAAGATCCTTCTTGGCTCCCTTGTTTTATAGCTTGAAACTATGGCTTATATTGCTTCATTCACTCCCTTTTGCACCATGATTAATATCAAAAAGGGAAAATTGCTATCTGTTTTGTGTTTGGGAAAGATCGAGTTGGGGGTCTGCATTGTGAGCATTCACCATGTTTTTGAGACTTTTTTCCCCTATGGGTTGAAACTTGACCCGGGTGTTGGGGTATTTCCAAAACGGGTTTGTTTTAAAGTCCTTTGACTTCGCCCGGTTGGTAAGTGGCATCCCCTTTTCTTAAAACCACTCGATACAATTTAAAAAGTGCCTAAAATAAAAATTTAATTGAAAAAATTTTTTTTTGGAAAATTATTTTTGGGGTCTTTGGTTTTTGATGAACTTTGCTGGGGATTTTTTCTTGTTTACATGAGATTGTTTTGAGATAGATCCTATTTTGTTTTCCATGTTATTATTCTAGGAGGTAAAACCCCTTTTCTGTTCAAAAAAGGCCCTTGTTTTAAAAAAATAGTTTAAAATTTTGTTATTAAGTAAAATTGAGTCTTTTTTGGGCACTTTGGGTTTTTCCTATTTAAGGATCCTTTCACTTGGGACTTTTCATTGTCTTGCTCTAAGTATAAAAACTTTTTGAAATCATTTTGCTTTCAGGGGTTTGTACCCCGGGGCTTTATTTTTTGGCTTTGATGACTAAAAGTGTCAAAAAAGGGGGGGAAAAAAAGGCATTGGTAAAGGGGGGGAGAAATTGGAATTTGGGGCCCTTTTTTTTTGGCTTTGGTCTGTTTTGGGGCCTTTTTAAATTTGGGTTTTTTCTGCAAACATGGCTCGTTTCCCCCTTTTGGTATTTTTAGTGTTTTTTCCCCGGGGGGAGTTTTGTAGTGTGTTGACCCTTTTTGCCCCTTTGGGGGCCGCTTCCCCTTTTGGGCCCCCCCACGGGTTTTCGATTGGCTTCTTGAGCCCATGGG
The DNA here is from genome assembly GCA_022036555.1 of Microstegium vimineum. Classification (NCBI taxonomy): domain Eukaryota; kingdom Viridiplantae; phylum Streptophyta; class Magnoliopsida; order Poales; family Poaceae; genus Microstegium; species Microstegium vimineum. The sequence continues at coordinate 17,613,066 of CM039128.1, read as the reverse complement.
GGTTTTTTTGGTTTTTTTAGTTTCCCTTTGGGTTCACTTGGAAATTTGGGGGATTTAAAAGAGTTGTTTTGGTTTTTTTTGGGTTGTAGCAGTGTTGAGTTTTTTCGCCCTTCTTGAGGGCAGCTTTGATTTGTTGGGTTTTGCATCAAATTGTTCCCCCTTGTTTTTGGGGGAAACCCAAGTTTTGGACTTTTTTTTTGCTTCCCCAATTTGATCCCGTTTTTGGTTTCCCCTTGTTTTTTTTGGTTTTTTTTTAAAGGCTTTACCTTGTGGCTAAAATTTTTAAAATGCATTGTGTTGAAAAATGCATCATAAGGGGGAAAAATTGCGAAAAACATGGTCGATAAGTACCCATGAGTTAGTTTTTTGGGGAGTGTTTGCCAAACACTTGGGGGGTTTCAGTTTGAGCCACAAGGTAAAACTCTCGAAATGACCCAAAAAATAAAGGGAACCCCAAAAAAGGGCCCCTTGGGGGAGAAGCAAAAATGTGTGCCTGTCTATCGGCTTGTGGAATGCGGTATTATTCCCCAGAGACAGTGGTCAATGGCGTGGAAAAGGGTTTTGGGGTAGAGGCTTGGCGTGTCGATGGAAATAAGAGCGGTTTAAGGGCGGGAAACGGGGGGGGTCGGATTGGGGGGGCCCGGGAGCCGGCGGACTAGCTGTGGTGGCTAGTGCTTGGCACCCGGGGAGTGTGAGAAGGAAAATGGAGGTTTGGGCCCGGGTTTTTGACCAGTCAAGGCGGTGGCGCGCGAGTCGAGCAGTGGTCAGGGGGGCTCGGGGGGTCCGACGGGGTTTTAGGCAAGGTGGCTCAAGTCGAGCGGTTTGGTGGTTTGGGGGCCCCAAAACCATCCGAGGACGTTTCCGATTTTTGGGGCCCCAAAAATCGGGGTTCGGTAGTTGAGCCCAAAGTACCGGTGGCGGGTTTTCTGGGGTTTTGGGGCCCCAAAAACCCAGGCGGGCTTCCCAGGAAAACGGGGATGGCCCCGTGGCGGAATTTGGAGGTTTTCGTCGAGGCCCACGGCAATCCCCCCCCAAAAAGTGGAGTCGCCCCTTCAAAAGAGGGGCTGAGAGTTTCGACTTGGATTACAAGGGCTTAGGGCTAGGTAATTAAGTCTTGTATCTAAGGGGGTCTTTTGGGGAAAAGCCAAAGCCCCTTAAGTAGGGGATGAAGGGGTTTTCCCTCATCCCACCTCTTTAACCCCGTCTTTTGCAACACCTCTCTCTCTCTCAAATTTATCCCCTTTTAGTTCATGAAAGGGCCCCCAGTGTAAGGATTTGACTTTGATTTTTTAAAGGGGGAAAAACGGGGCCTTACCCTCCGAAAGCCATGGCGCTTTGATTTTTTGATTGTGTCCCCTTTCTTGTGTTCTTCTCAAAATCGCGTTTTTGCTCCTTTTTTTAACCCTCTTTGTTCTGCGATGATTTCTCTTGTTTTGAGAGCGAGTTTTGTGATTCTGTTTAAAACCCAAGTTGTGGGGGTCCAAATTAGAAGTTTCCCCCAAAGGGTTTCGCCCCAAACATTTTGAGCACATAGATCGGAAAATTTTTCTATTTAATGTTCTTCTTTTTTGGGGTTTTTTTCTCAAAACCCTTTTTACGCCGTTGATTCACACCAAATTGAGCGATGATTTCTTGGGATAGTCCTCCATGGCCTTGGGTCATGCCCAAAAATTTTTGGTTTTTTATTGGTGAAGTTTTGGAAGGGGTTTGGGAAGTTTTGGGGGGAGGCGATTCAAAACGCCCCCAAATCGTCCCTGCCCAAAGCCCCCGCGGTCAGCCCGGGGTTTTATTCGCGGACAGCCCGCGAGTCAGGGCTAAAAACCGAGCTTCTCGGGGGGATTTTAAAGAGTTTTTCCGGCGGACTGTCCGTTTTTTTTCGCGGATGCCCAAACATTTTCCAATTTATCCCGAGAAACATATTTTCCCGGGGCCCTTCTTTTTGGGGCATTTTTGGCTTTCCCGGGGGGACAGTCCGGGCCTCCCCGGGGCGGACAGTCCGCCATCGTCAAAATTCAGGCTTTTGGACAGTCCGCTAAAACTGCTTCCGTGTTTTTACCGTATCTCTCTCGCCCGGGGACTCCGAATAAAGGGTTTATGTTTTTTGCATTGGATTCATATTCATTTTAAAGGAAATGATGATGAACTTTTGAGCCCAGTTCTAAAAATTTGGGGTTTTTGGGTGTGCTCTTGCCTCTTCTTCTAGAGGTTGGAGCACTTTTTTCGGGGGTTTGCGTTTTCAAGTTCGTGGTTTTGATCTTTCACCCCCCCTTTCCGACCCCTTTCCCCTGCACCTCTAGGGTTTTCCCAAGGTGTCCCCCTATTGTTTTGGTCGGGGGGTTTTCGTTTTTTCCCGGCTTTGTTTTTTTTTGGGGGTGATTTTGGGGGCAAGGGTTTTAAGCAATAGAAGTTTTGAAAGGATTTTTTTTTTGGCTCCCATTCCCCCCCCTTGGTCACCCTTCTCGGGCCCTTAGGAGCCCCGTTTGTCAACCCCTCTGTTACCTCCCCCGGGGGAGGACCCCGGGAAGAAAAACCAGGCCGTGCCACCCCCGCGGGCCCTGCGTCCGCCCCCTCTGCAGGCCCGGGCGGCCTTTCCCCGCTAAGGGGGCCTTACTCCTCCACCTCCCCACTGTTTGCACTCATCCCACCGCGAATCGTGCAGTTCTTGGTTTTTTTGGGCCCCGAGGGGCCCCCGGGACCGCAAACGCCTTTTTTCTTAAATCCCCCACCCCCGGGTTCCTTTGTCAACCCCCCTGCAATAGCTTTTGCTTTTCCCCCCCAAAAAAGTTTTTCGCTGTTTTCCCCCCGCCGTTTGGGCCCCAGTCACCGGAACGTTTCCCCGTTCTTGACCCCCAGTCGGGGCCCCTATGATCCAAAAACCCGGTTCACGTTCCCCCTTTCGGGCCCCCAGCCTCCCTTGTTTGGAAACTTCCCCCCATTTTAAAAGGGGGGTGAGAAACCTTTCCCCCCGTTCGTTGGCCGTGTTTGTCCCCCCCCCATTGGCCGTGGCCCTTTTCCCCCGCCGGGGAAGCTTGCATGGGGCCCCCTTTTTCCCCAAAGTCTTTTGGCTCAGTTACCCCTTTAGCCGCGCCCCCCCCTCACCCTGTTTTCCCCCCGCCCGGGGGAGCTTTGTTTTCCCCGGGGTCCTTGCCGGGCAGGCCCCCCTGTTCCCCGCCATGCACCCGTTTACCCCTCTTTTCCGGGGGGGCCCCAGTTAACCCCAAAACCCCAGTGGATGCGTGTAAGTCATCCCCAGCCTAGCCCCCCCAAAACCTTTTCAAAAATTTACCCTCGGGGGGGGGAAAACGGGCGATCACCCCTTCTTTTGTTTTCGTTTTAAAAGGCTTTTGGGCCTCGAGAAAACGAGGGTACCCCCGGGAATCGGGGTCACCCCCGTCAGTTGCCCCGGTGCCTTGGGTGCCTAAACCCCCCTTTTCCCCAAAAATTTTTTCCCATTTTTTTTTTTAGTGGTATCCCCTTTCTTGTTTGTTTTTATCTAGATTTAGTAAAATCTTGTTTTAGTTTCTTTTTGGGGAAAAAGTTATCCCCCCTTTTTCCCCGCTAGTTTGTATCGAGCCTTAGTAGCTTTGGGGTGTTCTTTTGGGTGTATGCTTGAACCCTGTTGTGTTTTAAAACCCATTAAAAACATATCCCCGCACCCTTTAGTTATTTTCTATGCAAATTTCAATCTTTTTGGTCCGGGGGGGGAAAAAGGACCCCAAAAGGAAAAAGTCCGGGGGGAAGGGCGTACGGGAGTACCAAGAGCTCGCACTCCCTTTCCCCGGTGCCCCCGAACCCCCAACCCCCCCCTTTTTCCCAAAGGAAGCCCCCGGGGCATTTTTAATCCCAGTTTTTAAATTTAATTACTTGAGTTCTTTTTGGATGCATTAGGAAAAAGGAGTTTTTTAAACCCCCAAATTTTATGCTTTTAAAACCCCTTTATTCTTGTTTTCCCCACCTTTTTTACCCCGTTAAAAAAAAGTAAAAGAAAAAAGTTTTTGCTGTTTTAAAAAAATGGTTACCTTTCTTTTTTTGGGTTTGTATTATCCCTTGTGGGTAATATCCCGGTTGGTTATATTCGCTAGGGAAAGAACCTGGAGAATAAATGGGCCAATGGAAGGAAAGTACCAAGTGGTCAAATTGGGGGCGCGTCCTTTGGACGGTAGGTTTGAAACCGATGGGGGGCCCTTTACATCTTTGAATGCGCCCTTTACATAGGGGCGTCGGGTAGTGTCGACCGAGCCGGTAAACACTTGTCCGGGCCGGAGCTCGCTCAGCTGTGAGCACCCCTCTAGATGTAGGCATGATCTGCCCGTGGTGGCCATCTATTTTCTACAATTGGGGTGGACCCATGCGAGCCCGCGTCGATTACCACCTGGACTTTGTTGAGCGGTAACCTAATGCTGACCCGACGGGGAAGTATGGGCTGTGTTAAAGGTAATCTGACCAGCTGGTGTATATCGATTCGAATTGCCGCCCCCACATGGATATGGGGGATTATGCTGAGCTTCACCACGGTACAACTCCATGTGACATCTTAATGGTTCTACTAAAATGTTGATGAAGGAATGGATATATGTTATTATATTGTTTTGAGTAGAATCAAGAGTGTGCTCTAGTGTAGATGCATTAACCTAGAAATAATTAGTAGGATAAAAGATGACTGCTCACCGCATCATTAAAGTAAACTCCTTAAAGTTAAGCTTTTCCGCAAAGTAAAGCTTACCAACTCCAGATACAGCCATGCATATCCTTGGAGTCTTTATTTTCAGTTAGACGGGTAAGTCTAGCTGAGTACATTCCCGTACTCAGGGATTATCCCTTTGTTGCAGATGGCCAAGTATACATCGGCCATTGTAAGCACTGTCTCTATCCTTTCTAGGAGAAGATGAGTAGGCCTTGGGCAAGGTCTTCTACAAGCTCACTTTTGTGTTGTTGGACCTGACATTGTGGGCACCCCTGTTCTTTTGAAAACTTCAAGTTCCGCTTCAAACTCTGTTTTATTTGGCCACATGTGTAGTGGCGTAAGTATTACTTTATTTGGAACAAAGTGTTGTAATAACTTTACTTCGTACTTTAAGTATTTCCGTTGATTCGTGGCTCGTTCGAATGTGTATCCCGAATGTACGCGATCCTGAGTTGATGTAAGAAATCCTTCGAGATTTCCGGATACCGGGTTTATATGGGCTCAAGTGTTTTAAATGGTAGTTAAGTCAGCTTCATTAGCACTTGATCTCTTATAATCTGGGCGGTTCGTCACAGCTGGTATCAGAGCTTTTTTCAGGTATCTCATTCGTTGAGAGCTTTTCAACAAAACAAGTATTTTCAAAATTATTTTTATAAACTAATTTTGAAAATTTTTGGGTGCCAAGTCTAGTCCTTAAGCCTATAAGGAAATCGGTGGCTTAGTTATACTAACTTGGTTCCGGGTTTTGTCATGCTGGATCTTTGTAATTTGCCAGGATATCATTTGGGAAAGGATGATACTAGGTTCGAAAACTTGCACTAAAACTGTTTGTGAGATGTGAGAGTAGACCTTCCAACCGTTGGTCAAGGGAAGTGATATCTTGTACTTACAGATATGCGAGCTTTCACGCAGACATATCTGAGAAGTATGAAATGCTGGGTGGGTTTTTCCGAGCTTGGTGCATAAGGTTTGGTATCTAACTGGTATGTACTTGGTACATATCAGGAAGTGCCGGTGATTTTTTCTGCATTGGGTTTTGTTCCTTGGGCTGCAATGAATTTTCTGCAGGTACACTAACTACGCAACCGTGTAGAACGAATAACTGCGTAATGAGAGATCGTCTTGCCACCGACTAGAACGTTAAGATTACGAGTCATTCTAGTTGAGTGAGAACGTAGTTACGATCATGCATCATGTTTATATTCTTGTGTCATGTCATCCCTCCCCTTAAATTGTAATCATCCCCTTTTGGTAAAAAAACGACCAACTTATACCTGTCTCACGAGAGTAGAACTCTTTTCTTCAGATGCCTCGTACCCGTCTGACCGCCAGGAAAGCAACCGGAGGAACTGGAGTCCCTCGTCACCCTTTGGCAAGGAAGATGACCGGGGAAAGTTTTTGACGTACTTTGGGCTGCCAAACTATCCTTTGGCGAGTCTTGCACGCCATTGGGTATTCTGAGGGCAGTGAACCAAAGTACTCTTGGCAGAAGCAAGCAGTATGGTCAAGATTCTTTGGTCAGGTTGAGATTAGAGTAAAATCTTTGGACGGAAGGCCCGACTGGTCAGGATGGACGATCGTTTACCAAGGGAGCTTGTGCTAAGATGGAGCCAACAGGGCAGCATACTGGTGCTAAAGGACATCATCGCTGTTTTCCAACAGATCTTGCAGACGCATGGCCAGGAGTGTTCCACGTGGATCAGCTTTTCCTGTGGACTGGATGCAGACTGAGGAGACAACTCTGACAGGGCGAAGAGGAGCTTTTCTTTTGTGAAACCCAGCCATGGGTGCCACTGGAGCTTTCTAAGCACTTGTGAGAATTTGGAGGCAGTCTAGCAGATGTTGCAGAAATCCACAGCGCCACGATGGAGAGCAAGCGCTAGTTACAGCAGGAGTTCGAGACAGCAGTCGGAGACCCTTCAGGCGAGTTAGCTCAGATAACTCTGGAACACAATCAGGCTCAGGTCAAGTTGGAGGAGGAGATCACGCTGTGTGGTCAGTGAGCAGTTGCTTCTAGATGCCACCAATCCAGGAATGAAGCTTGGACCGAGTCAGAAGACCTGCAGGTAGAGTGGCAGAGTTGGAGGGAACCCTCAGTGGACAGAGGAGTACATCAACAACCTGCACGAGGCTTTCCCGTCCTCCATCAGCAGCAGGCAGCAGCAGCAGCTGAAGCCGTCGAAGCACCTATACCTGAGGAGCCAGAGCCACAGGATGGAGTAATCCTTGGTCCTGACTCACCGAACGAGGACTTCGCCGACGAGCCCTCTACGATGACAACCTCGACGACAACATCGGAGAGCACAACTACTCCGACGGTTTCTGAGCGCTAGTTTAGGAGTTGATCTTCCGCGCAAGGAGCTTTTGCATCTTGGTGTTGTTTAAGACTTGTTAAATTTGGATCTTCGTTATGTGTAAGCCAAATATGGAATTAAGTCCAGGCGTTGTTCTGGCGACGAATTTGGAATGTTATTTGTATGTTTATGATGAGCAATTAATTCTGTGATGTTATGTGGAAAGATGAATAACTATATTGGTCGTGTGTGTAATGTTACATTTTTACAGCACAATATTTATTCATCATTCAATGTATCATCATCTGATTGTTGCTTGTTAATGGGCTATACAGATGACGGCTAACACTCGTCGCACCAACCGGGGTGATGGAGAGGCATCCAGAGAGAGGACTTGCCACCACACCACACCTGCAATGACACTGGAAGCGTTTTTGGCCAGTTCTTGGGTAGCCAAAGAAGTGTCGAAAAAATGCAGCGGCAGATGAATGAAACTCTGCGCAACATCGCTGCCAACACAGTCAGCAGCACAGACAACAGCAGGGGGCCGCACCTAACCAGTACAGTTCTTATAAGGATTTTATGGACACTCGCCCTCTTATTTCAAGGAAGCTTCCGAACCGCTGGAAGCAGATGAGTGGCTGCACTCCATGACGCAGAAGTTTAGGCTTTACGTCTAACGGAGGAGTTGAAGGCGGAGTATGCCGCGCACAGGCTGGAAGGACCAGCGAGTATCTGGTGGTCCTGTACCGTGATAATCTACCTGCCGGTACTGCAGTTACATGGGAGTTGTTCTCCATGCTATGCGCCGTCACTACATCCCAGACGGTGTGATGGAGATGAAGCTTACCGAGTTCATGAGGCTGCCCCAAGGGACCAGAACAGTGACAGGTACGTCAGCAGTTTCAACAAGTTAGCTCACTATGCCAGTGACTTTGTCAACACGGAGTCAAGAAAATCACTAGCTTTAAGAGGGTATGAACGCCGCTCTTTTGTCCAAGATGGGAAACAGTCACCGCATCACCTTCAGTGACTTCATCAGCGACTGCTTGAATCAAGAGACCAATGACAACCGGTTGTTTGCAGAAACACGTCGTCGCATCCCAGAAGGAGGATCTCATAGAGTAGAGGTCCCAGTGCTTCAAGGCCAGTGTTTCACCCACCACAAGTTGGTGCACGTTTCCGACCACCTCAAGGGAAGATGACCAATGCTCGTGCTCGTCCCGCTTATCAGAGACCCTTTACTGCACCTCTGCAACAGAATAAGGGTAAAGCCGCAGCACCTGCAGCCAGAAGTCAGAAGACGTCATCGTGGTAGGACCGTGCTTCAATTGCGGACAAACAGGTCCCCTATCTCGCTTCTGTACGAAGCCCAGAAGGCAGTTCAGCTATTCCCAGTAGCCTCGCACAGGGAATGTTCATCATACAACCATGGGGAAGTACCAGAAGGTGAGCTCGTCACGGCTGGTACGTTTCTTGTTAATCAATGTCCTGCAGTTATCTTGTTTGATTCTGGAGCATCGCATTCTTTCGTTAGTGGGAACTTCGTGTTGCGAAGTCAACAGAAGGTGGTAGAGTTGGAAAAAGGAGTATCAGATTAGTGCAGCAGGAGCTGTACTATATACTCGTAAAATGGTAAAGGATGTAGAAATTACCATGGGACGACATCAATATGTGTCAACCTCATCGTAATACCTGAGCTAGGTCTAGATGTAATCCTTGGGATGGAATGGATGAAAGCTTGGAAGTGCATCTAGATATCGCCCAACGAGCAGTATCTATCACCAACCCGGAATGGAGTTACTTTGGAATCTTCTTACCCAAGAACCCAAATCAGCTTGGAGTCATGTTTGCTATCACTGCAGAATTGTTGGATAAGATTCCTGTAGTGTGTGAGTTTCCAGATGTGTTTCCTGATGATCTTCCAGGGTTACCCCCAGATCGAGATGTCGAGTTTGCTATAGAGCTAGCTCCAGGAACAGCACCTATATTAGGAGACCATATAGGATGCCACTCAATGAGTTAGCAGAACTCAAGAAACAACTCCAGGAGTTGCTGGAAAAAGGTTTGATCCGACCGAGTTGTTCACCTTGGGGATGTCCCCCCATCTTTGTGAAAAAGAAGGATAAAACCTTAAGAATGTGCGGGATTATCGCCCTCTTTAATGCAGTTACCATCAAAAACAAATATCCGTTGCCACGGATTGATCTGTTGTTTGATCAGTTGTCTAAAGCTAAAGTGTTCTCCAAGATAGATCTACGATCTGGTTATCATCAGATTAAGATCAGAAAGGAAGATGTACCCAAAACCGCTTTCTCCACAAGATACGGTTCTTTGAATATCTAGTGATGTCTTTTGGATTGACAAATGCGCCTGCGCATTTCATGTACTTGATGAACTCAGTGTTCATGCAAGAGTTGGATAAGTTCGTGGTAGTTTTCATCGATGACATCCTGGTATATTTGGAGAATGAGAAGGATCACGCAGACCACCTGCGAGTAGTGCTGAAATGGTTAAGAGAGCATAAGCTTTATGCCAAGTTTAGCAAGTGTGAGTTTTGGTTGACAAAAGTACCTTTCCTAGGTCATATCTTATCAGCTGAGGGTATCTCAGTGGATCCCTCGAAAGTGCAAGAAGTTATGAATTGGAAAGCACCCGTTAACGTGCATGAGGTTCGCAACTTTTTAGGATTGGCCGGATACTACCCTCGTTTTATCCGGACTTTTCTAAGATAGCTAAACCTATGACAAGGATAACATAGAAAAACAAGATTTGAATGGAGCGCAGACTGTGAAACAGCGTTCCGTACCTTGCGGACACTGTTGACAATGCACCAGTTTTAGCACAACCAAATTTGGAGGAACCTTTTGATGTGTTTTGTGATGCATCAAACTATTGGATTAGGATGTGTGCTAATGTAGAATGGAAGAGTCATTGCTTATGCCTCACGACAACTCCGATCTCATGAAGAGAATTACCCGACACATGACTTGGAGTTAGCAGCAGTTGTGCATGCTTTGAAGATATGGAGGCATTACTTGATGGGTAATCTGTGCCACATCTTCACGGATCATAAAAGTTTGAAGTACTTGTTTACCAGTCTGAATTGAATATGAGGCAAAGGAGATGGTTGGAGTTAATCAAGGATTATAACTTGGAAGTGCATTATCATCCTGGAAAAGCAAATGTTGTAGCAGATGCTTTGAGCCGCAAATCTCATTGCAACTTGTTTGCAACCCTTGTTAGAAGATGGTTTTGATCTAATGCACCCTTCGGTCATAAATAATATTGTTATCCAGTGTACCTTGGATAGTGATATTATTGAAGGACAGAAATCGGATGTAGAGCTTGTGCAACTCAAACAAAGGTTGGAAACCAGTGAATCTCTGAATTTCAAGTGGATCAGAAAGGAGTCCTATGGTTCAATCAGCGTTTGGTAGTACCTAAGGATCAAGTCTTGCGAGAAAGGATTTCAATGAAGCGCATAACTCAAGGTTATCGATTCATCTCTGGTAGCAGTAAGATGTATCAAGATCTGAGGACAAGGTTTTGGTGGTCTAAGATGAAGTTGGATATCGCAGAATATGTCGCAAAGTGTGATACGTGTTGTCGCATCAAGGCAGTGCACATGAAACCTGCCGGGTTGTTACAACCTCTTTCTATCCCTGAGTGGAAATGGGAAGATATCAGTATGGACTTTATCACAGGTTTGCCTGTACTCAGAAGGGAAACGATCAATATGGGTTATCGTTGATCGGTTAACAAAGGTCGCTCACTTCATACCAGTCAAAGTTACACATCGACCACATCAGTATGCAGAGCTTTATGTTCAGAATGTCTTAAGGTTGCATGGTATTCCTAAGACCATCATATCCGACAGAGGATCACAGTTTATCGCTCGTTTTTGGGAGCAGTTACATAAAGAGTTGGGAACAAAGTTGATTCGAAGTTCCGCTTATCACCCTCAGACAGATGGACAAACGGAACGAGTGAATCAAGTGTTGGAAGAATGTTGAGAGCATGTGTTGTATCAGCAGAAGGATCGTGGGAGAAATGGTTGCCTTTGGCTGAGTTTTCTTATAACAACAGTTACCAAGAAAGCATTAAGATGTCACCGTTCGATGCTTTGTATGGACGCAAGTGTAGAACCCCTGTAAATTGGATTGAAACAGGAGATAAGGGATTCTATGGTACGGACTATGTGAAAGAGGCAGAAGAAATAGTCCGCATGGTTCAACAACATATCAAGGCAGCTCAATCTCGACATAAAGGTTTGCAGATCAAAGAAGGAGACCTTTGGAGTTTTCAAGTTGGTGATTATGTGTATCTTAAGGTATCACCAATGAGAGGCGTTCGTCGCTTTGGAGTTAAGAAGAAGTTAGCACCCCGATATGTTGGACCTTATCAAGTCATCGCAAGGAAAGGCAAGGTGGCTTATCAAGTACAGTTACCCCAGAGATGAGTTCTATCTTTCCAGTGTTCCATGTATCTCAGTTCAAGAAGTGTCTTCGAGTTCCAGAAGAAGAATCTGTTCCAAGTTCAGACATCGTGATCAGCTCAGACTTGGAATACATTGAAGAACCAGAAAGGATCTTGGATACAAAGACAAGAGTCACCAGGAATCGAGAAATGAAGACGTTCAAAGTTCTCTGGAGTCATCTGGTCCCCATGATGCAACCTGGGAGACCGAAGCCTACTAATCGCAAACTACCCCGTCTTTTATAATAAATGGTACTAAAACTCAAATCTCGGGATGAGATTTCGTTAAGGGGGGAAGGGCTGTGACACCTGTGTCAAGCTTGCATTAGGATCATCATTAGCCACTAAGCACATCATGTCATTGCATTCATGTTTGCATATGCTATCGTCTCATGCGTGTGTTTATATGTTTTGAAACTAGAATTGAATAGGCGTTTTGTGCTTAATCTTGTGCTTAACCTGTTTAGTTAGCCTTTGTTTTGCTTAGAGTAAAAGTGTGGTTTGTTTTGTTTAGTTACCCTGCTTAGTTCTTTAAAAAAAAATGGAAAAGGAAATCAGAATCGAGACAGGCCGAGCACCACCCCCCGATCACGACCCCACCGCACGGAAGGCTCGATGACGGACCGGGTCCGAGCGAACGACCCCAGGCCAGAGGCTCGACCGAACCGAGGCTCGATCGGCCAGTCGATCGACGCCGCCTCGCCATCGACCTCTACCCCTCGAGTTTTACCCCTCGATGATGGACTGAGGCTTGAGCGAACGACCCCGCACGGAAGGCTCGACTAAGTAGGAGGCTCGATCCGCCGATCGACCCTACCCTCGATATCGACCCTCTCCCGCCACGGTCGACCGCACGCACGTGTCGCGCACGCTCGCGCGCACTCACCCGACCGCAGCTGAGCCGTACGTCGGAGTCATCCGCCGCGTGGCCGCCGATGCCTGACCGCGGGAGTGGAACACGCCATCGCCGCCGCTTCGGCTCTGAGCCGACATCGCTGTCGCCCATCGCGCTGTCTCGCTCAAATCCGCGTTAAAAGGCGCTAGGACCAAGTCGGCTCCGCTTTTCCGCCGCTGACGTCCTGTTTCGCCGCCACAGACCTGCCAGCCGCCCTGCCGTGCGCCGCGCCTCGTTTCGCAATAACATCGCCACAGTGCCGCGTCCGATCAGCGCCCCGCCTTGTCTCTTTCGCAGTTAAGCGCGAATCCGCACTAATGGCGCGTCGACCAAGTCCCGCTCTGTTTCGTCGCCGCAAGCACGCCAGCGCCGCTGCCACCGCCGCGCCATCGCGTCACGTCCCCTCTAGCAGCGCCGGTCGGCCATGTCCAAGCTAAGAGGAGCGCCTATACCTCCCCCACCTCCACACTCGTTTGCACTCATCCGCACTCGCGCAATCGCTCGCAGTTCTCTGTTCTTCGTTGCGCCGAGAGCTCCGAGCACCGCAATCGCCTTCTTCTTAAATCCACCACCGCCCGAGTTCCTTTGCTCAATCCCTCTCGCAATAGCTTTCGCTTTCGCCCCGCACCCACGCTACTCGCCTCGTCTTCCCCAGCGTGGACTCCAGTCACCGGAAAGCTTTCGCCGTTCTTCGACTCCGAGTCGCCGCTGCACTGATCAACCAGCGTTCAACGTTCGCCGTCTCGTCTCCGACGCCTCCATCTTCGTGGAAGCTTCGCCGGAGTTAACCGAGGGGGAGAACAACGTTCCCCTAGCTTCAGTTCGACCCGTGTCATCATAGCACCGTTGGCCGTGCGCCATTGCCGCCGCCGCGAAGCTTGCACGTGGCCAGTTTTCCACAAAGTCTTTCTGGCTCAGTTAGCCCTCGAGCCGCGCTCGCCACCTCACCACGATGCTCACGCACCCCAGCGCCGAGCTTCGCTTTGCCGGTGATCACTTCGCCGCGTCACGCCGCCGTGTTGCACGCCACTGCACACCGTCGACCCCTCTTCACGGTCGCGCCAGTTCAACAAACACCACCAGTGGATGGCGGTAAGTCATCCCGAGCCTAGCACAGCCAATCCTACTGTCGAAGATTTCACCCTCGGCGAGAAAAACGTCGATCAGCCGTTCTCTGTTTTCGATCGATGGTCGTTGGACCTCGGGGTAATCGAGGGTCATCCTCGAGTAATCGAGGGTCACGCCCGTCAGTTGCCTCGAGTGCCTCTGCGTGCCTCAAGCCGTTCCCGAAATGGTTTCCTATTCTGTTTTCAGTAGTGCATGCCTTGCTTGTTTGTTGTTATCTAGAGTGAGTAAAGTCTTGTTGCTAGTTTCTGTTTAGAACAAGTTATAGCCTGTTTATCCTGCTAGTTAGTAGCTCGAGCCTTAGTAGCTTTGTGGTAGTTCTGTTGGGTGTATGCTTAGAATCATGTTGTGTGTTAAATCCTGTTCAAAGCATCATCCCTGCACCTTTTAGTTATTTATCTATGCATTGCAATCATTTAGGATCCGTGGAGGAACATCAGGAGCCCACAGAGACCGAAGTCCAGGAGGTACAGGAGCTGTACGAGGAGTACCAAGAGCTCGACACTAACCTTCCTGAGTGCCCTGACCACCAACCCTCCACCTTCTCTCAAGGCAAGCCCCGGAGCATTCTTAAGCCTCCCAGTTTTTACAATTTAATCTACTTGAGTATCTTATACTGTGATGCATTAGGTAATAGGAGTTGTTTGAATCCCAAATTGATGCATTACCATCCTTGATACTTGTTTTACCTACCTTGTTACCCTGTTAATAATAAAGTAAAAGCAACCGCTTAGCATGCTTAGAATAATGGTTACCTTTCTTTTTATGTTTCGTATTATCCTTGTGGGTAATACTACCACGGTTGGCTATATTCGCTATCGTGGAAAGAACCTATGGTAGTAATGAAATACGGCCAACTGGAAGGCAAGTGCACCAAGTGGTCAAGACTTGGGGGCAGTTCGTCCGTTGGATCGTGTAGGTTTGTACACGATGGTGGCCCTCTTACATCTTTGAATGCGCCCTTTCACATAGGGGCCGTCGGGAGTGTCGACCCCGAAGCCGAGTAAACACTGTCCGGGCCGGAGCTCGCTCAGCTGTGAGCACCCCTCTAGACTGTAGGCATGATCTGCCCCGTGGTGGCCATCTATTTTCTACAATTGGGGTGGACCCATGCGAGCCCGCGTCGATTACCACCTGGACTTTGTTGAGCGGTAACCTAATGCTGACCCGACGGGGAAAGTATGGGCGTGTGTTAAAGGTAATCTGACCAGCTGGTGTATATCGATTCGAATTGCCGCCCCCCACTGGATATGGGGGATTATGCTGAGCTTCACCACGGTACAACTCCATGTGACATCTTAATGGTTCTACTAAAATGTTGATGAAGGAACTGGATATATGTTATTATATTGTTTGAGTAGAATCAAGAGTGTGCTCTAGTGTAGATGCATTAACCTAGAAATAATTAGTAGGATAAAAGATGACTGCTCACCGCATCATTAAAGTAAACTCCTTAAAGTTAAGCATTTCCGCAAAGTAAAGCTTACCAACTCCAGATACAGCCATGCATATCCTTGGAGTCTTTATTTTCAGTTAGACGGGTAAGTCTAGCTGAGTACATTCCCGTACTCAGGGTTTATCCCGTTGTTGCAGATGGCCAAGTATACATCGGCTATTGTAAGCATGTCTCTATCCTTTCTACGGAGAAGATGAGTAGGCCTTGGGCAAGGTCTTCTACAAGCTCACCTTTTGCTGTTGTTGGACTGACATTGTGGGCACCCCTGTCTTTTGAAAACTTCAAGTTCGCTTCAAACTCTGTTTTATTTGGCCACATGTGTAGTGGCGTAAGTATTACTTTTATTTGGAACAAAGTGTTGTAATAACTTTACTTCATACTTTAAGTATTTCCGTTGATTCATGGCTCGTTCGAATGTGTATCCCTGAATGTACGCGATCCTGAGTTGATGTAAGAAATCCTTCGAGATTTCCGGACTACCGGGTTTATATGGCTCAAGTGTTTTAAATGGTAGTTAAGTCAGCTTCATTAGCACTTGATCTCTTATAATCTGGGCGGTTCCGTCACATTAGTCCCCACTACTCTTTGTTTAAAGAGGAGAATCTTGACCACTTTGGCTCAGCTTTTGATCACATCACAAATTTTTCTTCACCTTTCACCAAACACTAGAAAAAGCATGAGTGGAATCCCTACTTTATGGGGTCGGCCGACCACCTTTGGTCTCCTCCCTCTTTCTCTTTTGCTTTGTGTAAGGCATCTTCCAAGACATGTGATCATGGCACCCAAGGGGCATGCCCATGGGGGGTTGGCCAACCACCCCATGGCACCCCCTTGGTGCCATTACTCTCCCCTATAAATCCCCATGCAAGGAGAGCTCATTCCCTCACACCTCAACCAGAATTCAGTTCTAGCTCAAGCCTCTCCTTGCCTTCCTCTCTCCTCTCTACATTCAATATAAGTTCTTAGCTCTCAAGAGAAGTAGTGTTGATCTCACTAGTCCATAAGAAGATCTCTTGTCAAGCTTCTCCTAGCTCAAACTTCTCCCCACAAGGCAAACTAGAAATCCACTCCACACACATCTCTTCCTAGTCTTGCCCTTGTGTCCATCTTCCACTCTAGAAGATGAAGAACCCTATGGGATCCTTGTTCAAGAAAGCAAAACAAGCCCTCATAGGGAGCTCATCCCAACGCTCCCACCAATCTGAGGACACTTCCCAAGGAAGAAGAAGGGGAGGTTCTGCCCGATATACTTGGGAGAACCTCCATACTGAAGAACACCCTTAGGAGGAAGAAGAAGTTCCAGAGGAGGTACCTCATATCGAGGCATTCATGGTGCCCCCGATAAGGACCTATGATCAACAAAGTGGTCTCTGGTTCGACCAACTAGAGTACCAAAGATATCTCTCTCTTTGGGACCGATCTTTCGAGCACACAAGGATATTGGATCTGAGTCTTCTCTCCAACGCAGGTATGACCACCGATTTCGAAACTATCTTCTCTGCTCTTGGTTGGTCTGGCTTTTGGCAAGTAGAAGAGTTTGGAGTTGAGTTGCTCACCATAGAATTCTTATGCTCTCTCCAAGTCTCTTATGTTGGAATCACCTTTCGCATGTTTAACCAAAGCCATAGTCTAACATGGAGTCATCTAAGTGTTGCTCTTGGTTTTGATAATGCATGCTTGATAGATTTAGACCTTGCCATGCGTAGGTTCAATAAGAGGAAATTTTGGTTCTCTATATCTGCTCTAAAAGATTGCTCAAATCCTAAACCTGAGGAAATTCATAATCCAACTCTTCGTTTCATGCATCTTAGGATGAAAATGACTTTGTTTCCTGAAAGTAATGCTAGCTTGATAAGTGACATGGATATAAAATTGCTATATGCCATGGTAAACAAAATGCAAGTCTCTCCTGTGAAATGCTTAGTGGAATTTTGGCAAAGTTCAATTGAGAGTAATGAATCCATTCAATTCACATCTTTAATTACTCGTCTTGCCGAATCTATGAACATGCTAAATGGCGATCAACCCTTTTGTGTACATCTCTGCTCCTATAGCTGTAATCTCAGAAGCGTATCTTGCAGCCGTTCAAATGTTAAAAAGAGATGCCAATAATAAACTCAAAATGATTTACAGTGGCAATACAATTGAGGTGCCTCTCCCAAATAGGCAACTTCGGTTGTATAGGACCCGTAAGCTAACCCTTGATTTAGATCAAGGAATTGGAAAAAGAGGTTTTGCAGGTTCAGACATGAGAGCTTAGGAGGGGCTATACTTTGTTCATCTTGAGCAAGGTGGTCCTTCCCGAGCTTATGGCGAGGAGGAAGACGATGCATCGTCCATGCACACTTCTAGTGGCATGCCTCCTCGACCATCACGGCCGCAAAGACCACGAGCATCATTCTCATCCACGCGAGACAGGGAGCATTGTGAATTACGGTAACAATTTGATCATCTCACCAATACCTTGGTGAGCTACGTGTTGAGCATGATGAGACAGCACACATCGCCCAGCAAACTGCCGAAGAAATTCAAGCAATGCAAGAAGAACAATACTGGTATTGGGACGCGTGGCGGCAACTACATCCATATCCGCCGCATCATTGAGCAAAAGATAAGCTTGGGGAGGTCCCCTCCCCACTAAGATAAGTTTTTATTTTTCAGCATTTATATTTATGCATTTTCCCTGCTTATCTTTTCTTTTCATATATAAAAAAAGAAAATAATAAAAAGACTTTCTCTAATCCACTCTCACATGTTCTATGAAAATTAATATCTCCTATGGAAATGATGAATAGTTGCTCTGCTAAATGTTGCTCTAGTACTTAGTTTACAACTTGGTATTTCTCTAAGTATGGATTACTTGGATTAAAAGAAACCATCATGAACCTCAAACTTTTGTGGGTTGCAAATG
Source organism: Microstegium vimineum (assembly GCA_022036555.1). NCBI lineage: Eukaryota > Viridiplantae > Streptophyta > Magnoliopsida > Poales > Poaceae > Microstegium > Microstegium vimineum. Next base: position 17,595,222 of record CM039128.1, on the reverse strand, counting down.
CCGTAACTAAGTCTAAGTTGTTATGAGACATGATATGACAAGATAAGAGCTGCTATAATTTTGTTCTAAGCAAGAATGACTATCGTAGTTTTATTTATTAAAATGATAAAAACACTTCTTGTTCCTCAATGGTGAAAATTCCTACCAAAGCCATACATGTTCTTTCATGATATAAGCTTTCTACATAAGCTGCTTGCTTTGTGTTGAGTTTGGTCAAGTTTTGTGACCCTTGTTGAGAGATTTATCATGCCCCCAAGATCAAGATCACGTACACGCCACATATACATGCTGCTTCTACACTGGAAGTACGCAAAAACATGCCTTAGATTTCCACATAGTTCATACTCCATGCTCTAAGTAGAAAGCTTTCTCTAGTTTGTTGCTAGTAAATGAGACATAGACTATGCACAATTATGAAAAATTCAGGGGCATGCTAAAGTCTCAAATTTTATGAGCATTCCAAAGCTCTCTCAAAAAAATGAGCATCTTCAAAGCTCATAGAAAAATTAAAAAGATAGCTATGTATCAAATAATAAGGTAGCAAAGAGAGATCATCCAAATATAGGAGTATCGATCATTTACCATGTTTCCACACACTTTCACATCTTGATCTAAGAGTATGACATTTCTCTCCTTGGATCCGAAATTTGACTTTACAATACATGCAAGGTAAGTTTGCTACATCTTTGATCCCTACCTATAGCTCCACATAAGCTTTTGTCACACTCCAAAATTTCCAATTTTGGATTGTGCTTAGAAAACACTAAATAAAATAAATGATTTCTATATTGATATAAAAAAATTCAAGATTAGTTTGAGTTTGCACAAATTTAGTATAGGAAAAGTGAATTTATAAACTTTTCTAAATCAATTTGATAGGCTTTAATTGTTGTGGTTGTTGTTCATTGCTTGTCTTGATGCATGTGAGTGTTTAAAGTTTTTAAAACGTGTTTAGTAAGTCGTTTATCGGTCTCTGGCTCGTCTCTATCTTTTTCTATAATCAAATTCTCGCTCTCTCTATCTTAATTTGTCTTTTGGACATTCCCAAGATCCTTTGTCTCTTGATCCAAATCATTCCATTGAGTTCATCATTCATCAACATGTCTCTAGATTCCTTTCGGGAATTTTCCTGGCTTTTTCCGGATCTTTTTCCTATTTATCTGTGAGCATATTCTAATTTTTATATACTTCAAAATATCTTTTCATGAGCTCCAAATACTTTATTTGAGTTCATCATGTTCCAAAGTGTCTCCGATAATTTTCCCAGAATTTTTGGAACTTTCAGAATATATTTCATGGCTTAAATATTAATTCTAGACTTTTCTAGAATTATTTTAATCCAGAAATTAATTAAATCTGAAAATAAATAATAAACATTCCAATTTTCCATCAGCCCACAAAGCCCATATGCAATAATGCTAATAGATCTCAATGGCTCATGTATTTATTTACTAATGGACTTTAATGATTAATTTTGATCCATTAGTAAATATGGAGGTGCGCCATCAATTAGTACCATATCGTCAGTTGATAAACATATAGGGAGTTTTTTTCTCTCTCTATATATATCTATCAGCTTCTTAGCCAAAGCACACCATAACTACCGTAAGGGAACCCCTAGTTTGGGAAATCTCTCGTGTAGTAAATCATATCTTTCTCTCTTCGTGTCATATCACCATCGGCCAATTCTAACTCCGGAGAAGTCTTCGGGGAACTCCGTTGTCCTTCATAGATTCCGAAACTATCATAAGGTTCGTCTCCTTTCTCTCTTAGTCCTAGTGTGTCTTCTTTCTATCAAATCTATGACGGTAGTTTGATAATTTCCCGTTCGTTTTCTCTTTCTTCACATCCATGGACGGTGAAACTTTTCTGCGTCTCGGTCAATGGCGTCTTCCCTGGCTGCAGTCCTGCGCTCGGCCCTCCCTTGCGTGTGCCTTGAGCACGAGTGCAGCAGCTGCCGCTGGTGCTGTGCTCACGACCACCGGCCGTGCGTGGCGTCACACCGCGTGTGCGACTACCGCAGGGACGTGCATGTTTCTCCTCTGGCCGGCCAGCAGGCCAAGGTCCCTGGCCGCAGCCCGCGGCCCCCTGCTTCCTGCAACCCCGCACGAGCTCCTGTGCAGCACCAGGCCACCTACGTCCCTCGTCAAAAACAAACCAGAAATAGAACAAAGTAAGCTTTGCCACCGATTTGTTTCCTCCCCCGTTTAGTTGTTTTAACTCCGTTTTAATCCGTTCTAGTTGTGTTAGAACCGTATCGTCGCGCTCGATTTAATAGTTTTCATGTAACTCAGTTATGCATTTTCATTAATTTAAATATGTATTTAGTTAATGTTTATTCAATAGCTTTCTAATTAATTAAAAGCAATTTAAGGTTAATTCTGCTTCGCTCCGTTTAAGTTGTGTTTTATTCATATTGATATGATATTTATGTTAGTGCTGATGTTTTTCATGTCATATATGGTTATATATATAGCTAAATATTCAATTAATTAAATATGCTTGTAACTAGATATGTTTAATAATTAAAATCAATATAGGTTTATACTTTGATATTTTATATACAAGAATTAATGTGATTGATCGCAAACATTAATATGCTTTTATAATATAAATTGATTAGTTCAAACATGCATCGTATATTTCATATTTTGATTAGATGCTCTCACATGTTTAAAGATAGCGTTTTCACTTGCTTAATAAATTATATGATAATGCTTATGAATAAAATATGATTAGTTTAACTTAGATTTTAGAATTCAAGTATGCTTTTATGTAATCTTAATCAATATGCTTCACATGGTTTTAACTAATTAAAACGCAGCACGAGTAGTTCTTATTGAACATTTGAATTAATTCATGATATAAGTAATCTGATATTAATCACTCTCACATAGTTTTATTTAATTAAATATGAATTAATGTGTTTCACATAGTTTTAATAATTAAAAATAAAATCAAGCATGCATGTTCTTCTGTTATAATATAGTTAATCTTCCGGTAGTTGTTTCTTTTAAGGGTAGCTTTGTTCTCAATGTTTCTTGCGTTCTCTTGACCGTAGTACCGATCTTTCTTTCAATAGGTTATTTTCTTTTGTGTGATGTATTGTTCTTAGTTGTCTCTTTTGTTTGCTTGTATGTTGTCTATGTGTGGTGCTTGCTATGAGTAGATTGAGAATCGCTTGTGATCGTTGAAGATAAGAAGGTGATGACCCAAAGCTGATGGTATGAGAGTTGAGCAAGTGTTTAAGGCAAGTATAACATGGGATCATCCTTGTTACCTATTCACCCTAATTCATCTAGTCATATTGCATGTGTCTAATTTGATTCCTACTAGATCTATCATAGCTTTGTTATCCTTTACCTTGTCACCAATGGGTTACCATGCATATGGGTAGTTTTGCTATGCTTTACAATAATAGATCTTGAGATGAATCTTGACTAATGGATATATGCAACGATGAGTAAAATTGGCTTTTGTAGCAACATGGAATAGGACCCCACTGTAGGGCAAAAGCTGGGATAATAACGCAACCATGAGTGCTAACATGGCTCTGGTTTTAGTCAAGTATGGGTGTTGGACTAGCATGATTGTAGTTCGTGAAAGGCACCTTTGCCGAGCTGGTTATGGGGTATAGCTTGTGTGGGGACCGCTGCGGGTGGTACCATCGGAGGTCCCGTACACCCCTTTGCATTGGGTCCGTAGGGTCTACTACTTGCTTGAAAGACTTTTTGAAAGACTTCATAGTGTACCCTGCCGACCTTCCTTGGAAGTGGGTTAAGAGGTTGATCACCTCGGGCAAAAGGGCAACATGGCTTGTGGGTAAAGTGCGTAACCTCTGCAGAGTGTAAAACTATCATGATAGCCGTGCTCACGGTCACGAGCGGCCTGGAAAACTCACAGTGTAGATGATCATGTTGTTATAACTACTATGATGGTAAGTTTGGAGTTATGAGATAAAAGGTGGTTTCATTAATGATCATGTGGTTATCAACTGGGTTATGCATAACTAAAGCTAAGTGTTGGTAAAACGTGACCAAGTTAAAAGCAACCGCAATAAGCCAGTGTCAGCCTTTTGAGCTTCATAACCCCGTGTTATATTGCTGAGTACGATATGTACTTACACTTGCTTTACTTTTCAACTATTGGATAAAAATCCCGGATGGGTAACAGAAGGTGGATCTAGTGAGTTCTAAGGAGTTCTAGGCATATGCAACCCCCAGTCAACAGTCCCTGTGAAGTTGGAGCCTGAAGAAAGTTTAGTAATCGTTCCTCTATACTTTGATGTAAGTGTTAATGTATCTATGTTTTTGCTATATAACATTGATTTTGATATTCTCCTTTTCTGTTGTTGTATGTGTGGACTTCCTGGGCACACATATGATGATCTTGGTTTCGTCCTCGCTTCGCTTAAAAGGATTAACCCGGGGATGGTGGGATGGACTCTAGAAGCCTTATATGTTGGTCTATCCCACCCTAAACAATCAAGGTGGGACTAAACCCTCCACAATATCTCATTAACACACATGGGCCACTACGAGCCAAATGGACCGGATGTGACAGCTTTAGAGATAGGATAAAAGAAGGCAAACTTTGATATATGCCTTGGTGAGGAATCATACACCTTATGAGCGATTCGAGAGTAGCATTTGAGGAACACTAAGTTTTTCTTTTTACAAAATCTCTCAAAACCTCCGATATGAAACTTGTGAAAGAATGAGAAAATTAGTGCTCAAGTCAAGTTGTTCTATCTCTCAACCTCTCAAGACAAAGGATAAATCTATAAGCCCCATGAAGGAGTAAGTTAATATGGGTGAATCTTTATTGCTAACTTTTCCATTCAAAAGAGAATTATGATTGTTGTAGATTTAGTACTCTTGAAATATGAAGCATAATAGCAACTCCTGATCCATCGAGCTAAGTTTGATTGTTTGCTCGTGATCAACTTTTACATAGCTAAAATGTTGCCACCAAGCTTAGGATCAAGGACAAACAAACACATCATGAGCATATTTTATCAAATAACCACTTCACATGTCCATGAGTGTTGAGTGTAGGAATGAAGAAATGAAGCAAATGAGAGCCAGTGGGATCCACATAGGGGTCGATTGACCAACCTGTGGGCCCACCTGGCTCCCCTCACGGCCATGATCCAAGAGAAGCATCCCAGAGTGATTTCCAACCCTTGGATCACTCTTTGCTTTCTCTCAACGGTACACAAGCAAAGCACCTGGATCCATGGGCCCACACCAAGAAGATAAACGTGATAACCATCTCAGAATCAACATCCAACATCCTTGACAGGTGGGACAAGTAGCTGGGAAGACGAGGTTGGCCAGACACCACAAGGGCGGGGGGGTCGGCCGACCCCCCATCTGGCCCACCAGGCTCCACCTGGTCCCTGACTAGTGGGACCACCACCAGGAGACCAGAGGAGGGCCCACCTGCCAATGGGACGGTCGACCGACCGCCTCTAAGGGTCGGTTGGATCCCTCCAATCTCCATACCCATTTCTACATGGTGGAAATCCAACCATCCATCCCTTGGTCGGTTTCTAAGTCGGTTTGATCCAAGGATGCAGAATGGAACGCCCTGGATCGTTGACGTGGGGTCGGAGTAGCCCCTACTCCATCCCCCACTATAAATAGAGGGTCACACCCCCCTCTCTAGATATGAAGAAGAAGCCTACAAGCTCTATTCCTTAGATTGTTCTAGGAGTTAGTCTAGGGTGGGAGTTAGAGTTGAGTCGAGCTGTGCTCGGGATTTCCAAAGTTGTCTTCTGGAGAGTCTGGTATAGCTCTTGTATCTTTCCTTCTTTGTAAGACTTTATCTTATTCAATATATATCTTTCTCTTTACTTTACTTTACTTTACTGAGTATTTACTTTGAGCATTTCTATACTAGATATAGTCTTGCTATATACTTTTGCTCTTTAATAGCATTTACATCCATAGTCTGTGATCCTTGTGACCTTTCCTGTATGCGATCATTGCCTATCATTGGGTGCTTTGATTATAGATCGTAGTCAAAGTAGTAAGTTGTGTGTAAGCGTGGTGCTTATACATCATCTTATCCTTGGTTATCGCTTGCTGCACGGATTGTTTGTGGTAGCTAGCAAGAGGTGACCGCCTTGTCTAGTCGTTGTATTCCACCATGTGTTTATAGGCAAGTTCTTAAAAGGTAAGGCCCCCGTAAGAAGAGGGCGCGGTCCGGTGGGAGTTTTGTCCTCCTGCTGATCTATCCCTCCCCTAGCATACTTGTATTGAGGAGACAAACTATAGTGTTTAGATAGTTAATTAGATAAGTATATTGAAGTAAAGTGAAGTACATAGGAGTACCTATACTCTCTCGTTGTCCTCCCACCTAGATAGTCTTCCAGTCCGTTCTAAGTATCTTTTACCATAGCTTCTTCATTCATCAACCCCTTCCTATCACATTTATCGGTTACCCCTCTATACTAGTTGGTAATAAGTTGAGGAGTTCTCTAGGATCTCTATTTAATTATCATTTCAAGCCCAGCTTTCCCTTGGGATACTCCTAGGTGAAGTGCTATAACGGTATAATCTGTGCGCTTGCGGATTTATCCAATAGTCATAAGAAATACCAACAATCTCTTGATGGAAGTCTTAAGGGTCATCTTGGGAGTAGCATCAAGCTCTTGATTCCGCTTACCAATTCCATAAACGCTATGATGGAATCACTCCCAGAATCTGACCCCATAGAGGAAGTGATGGTTGCATCTCTTCTAGAATCATCTCATCCTGATCTAGAAAAAGAAGGTGAAGATTTTATCCAGGAAGAAGACATTCTAGAAAACCCATAGATCTAGAGAAATCCGAACCCCCATCTAAGCCCTCTATATAACTTAAACTCCTTCCAGCTGGTTTAAAGTATGCCTTTCTAAATGATGATCGTGAGGCTCCTATAATCATTAGTGACAAACTCTCTCCTGAAGAGTCCTTCAAACTCCTCACCATTTTAGAAAAGCATCAGTCAGTCTTAGGCTATTCTCTCCAAGATCTTAAGGGCATTAGTCCCACTCTTTGCACACATCACATTCCTATCAAACCTGAGGCTCTTCCTTCTAGAGAACCTCAACGTAGATTGAATAATGCGATGAGAGAAGTAGTAAAGGAGGTATTGAAACTCTTGCATGCGGGGATCATCTACCCCGTTCCTCATAGTGAATGTGTTAGCCCTGTGCAAGTTGTGCCTAAGAAGGGAGGTATGATGGTCGTTCAAAATGACAAAAGCGAGTTGATTCCTCAACGAACCGTCACGGGTTGGAGAATGTGTATAGATTACCAAAAACTTAATAAGGCTACAAAGAAAGATCACTTTCCGTTGCCTTTCATCGATGAGATGCTGTAACGGCTTGCAAAGCATTCTTTCTTTTGTTTCCTTGATGGTTATTCGGGATATCATCAAATACCAATCCACCCCGATGATCAAAGTAAGACTACCTTTACATTCCCCTATGGAACTTATGCATACAGGTGAATGTCATTCGGCCTATGCAATGCTCCTGCTTCTTTCCAGAGATGCATGATGTCCATTTTCTACGATATGATCAAAGAAATCATGGAAGTATTCATGGACGACTTCTCCATCTATGGAAAAGGCTTTAGATGATTGCCTTGAGAATCTGGATAGAGTCTTACAAAGATGTGAAGAAAATCACTTAGTCCTGAATTGGGAGAAATGTCACTTCATGGTTCGTGAAGGGATAGTGCTAGGACATAGAGTGTCCGAACGTGGGATAGAAGTGGATAGAGCTAAGATCAAAGTCATAGAACAACTTCCACCTCCCACGAATGTCAAGGGAATCCGTACTTCCTTGGCCATGCTGGCTTTTATAGACGGTTCATACAAGATTTCTATCAAATTGCTCCTCCGTTAACAAGCCTGCTAGCCAAAGATGCACCTTTGACTTCAATGACAAGTGCTTAGACGCTTTCTACATTCTTAAGAAAGCACTCATCTCAGCTCTAATCATTCAACTCCCTGATTGGAAGCTTCCCTTTGAAATAATGTGTGGATGCTAGTGATTATGTTATCGGTGCGGGTACTAGGCCCAAACCAAAGATAAGAAGCATCATGCTATTTCATATGCTAGCATAACCTTAACAGGGCCACAGCTAAATTATGCAACAACTGAAAAAGAGCTGTTGGCTGTGGTGTTTGCTATAGACAAGTTTAGATCTTACTTAGTAGGAGCAAAAGTTATTGTCTACACAAATCATGCTGCTCTTAAATACTTGCTCACTAAGAAAGATGCTAAACCCCGCTTAATAAGATGGATCTTGATACTCCAAGAATTTGATCTTGAAATAAAAGATAAAAAGGGAGTAGAAAATTTGTGTGCCGATCATTTGTCTAGAATGTAATTCAAAGAAGCACAAAATTTGCCCATTGACGATTTCCTCAAAGATGACACACTCCTCAAGGTAACAGACTCCAACCCTTGGTATGCAAATATAGTCAAGTTTATGGTTGCATGTCACATCCCGCCAGGGGCAAATTTGAAGAAACTAGTTCATGAGAGTCGAGTGCATCTTTGGGGATGAGCCATACCTCTATAGAGTATGCAATGATGGATTGCTAAGAAGATGCGTACCTGTGGAGGAGGCCGCCAAGATCATGGAAAGATGCCATGGAGCATAATACGGAGGTCACTATGGAGCATTCAGAACTCATGCTAAGATTTGGCAGAGTGGGTTCTTCTGACCAACCATGTACAAGGATACCCAAGATTATGTCAGAAAATGTGCAAGGTGCCAGAAGCACAGGAACATCATTGCTCGAGATGCTATGCCACTCACCAACAACCTACAAGTCGAGCTCTTTGATGTATGGGGCATCGACTATATGGGGCCCTTTCCTCCGTCAAAAGGGTGGGGAGTACATCTTAGTAGCGGTGGACTATGTGTCCAAATGGGTAGAAGTATTACCCTACCGCAAAGCAGTTGCAACAATTCAAAGCGAATGTTCCATGAAGTGATATTCCCCATATTTGGAACCCCAAAGTTAGTCATAAGTGACGGGGGATCTCACTTCATTGATAAAGGCTTCCACCAGTTCTTCACGGATCAAAGGGATCTGACACAATGTTTCAACTCCATACTATCCTCAAACAAGTGGTCAAGAAGAAAATCCAACAAACAAATCAAGAACATTTGCAGAAGACAGTGGATGAGATGGGTATGGCTTGGAAGCACAAGCTACCAGAGGCACTTTGGGCATATCGGGGCCGCATACAAGACTCCAATTGGTATGACACCATACCAACTTGTATACGGGAAGACATGCCATCTGCCTATGGAATTGGAATTCAAGGCACATTGGACAATCAAGAAATGAAACATGGATCTGCCGCTTGCTGGAAAATTCAGGAGAATGCAAATCTCTGAATTAGAAGAGTGGAGAGAGAAAGCATACCATAAAGCAGGATATACAAGGAAAGAACCAAGAAATGGCATGACAGAGAATAAAGGGTCAAGGAATTAAGCCAGGAGACAAGGTCCTATTATTCAATCAAGGTTCAAGCTCTTTGGTCATTGGGAAACAAAAAAGCAAATGGGAAGGGCCATCCCTCGTCGTCGATGCCGTGACTCATGGAGAAATCACACTCCAGGACGACAACGACAAAATCTTTAAGGTAAATGGCCAATGTCTTAAAGTTTTTCATGAGCATGAAATTCCTGAGCAAGAAATTGATATGATAGTTTTGTTTTTAAATCCAAATTAGAACTAAAATCTAGATGTTTTAAATTTTTTGTTCAAATTACATTTTAAACCTTAGAAGTAGCCTAGATTTGGCCTTAACTCCACCCTCAAAAAGCTCGGCCCTTTTTGGCCTTTCAAGGGGGTCGGTCGACCGTATTTTTGACCAATCAGCCCGAAACTTCATGACCTGGCTCACCTGACCCGAACAAGATCAGAACCTGGCCACAGTCGGACCATAACTTTCTAAAAGTGATCGACCGACCGTGGTTCGGGCTCGTTCAAACGTCCGTTGCACAGGAACGTTGGGCCAACATTCCCCTTCGGTTTCATCACGATCTGAGCGAGAACGAAGGGCCGTGCACATTGGGTTTCTCCTTCTTAACCCCTCTCCTTCTTCTTCCTCCTTCCCCTTGCTTTCCTTCACAACCAGCAGCACCAACACGACTCCTTGCCCCCTTGCACACCCACCTTAATCACCACCATGGCTCCACCAAGAAACAATGGCAAGATGCCACTTGTTCCCATCGATGGAAGCCCTTCCAAGGCCCAAGACCTCATCAACACCGACGCCATGGCCGTCGAGATCCTCGACGTCCCCCCGCTTGCCATGGCACCGCCGCCCATGTTGCCAACCACCCCTAAGGGGGTTGGCCGATTGGGGCATGGAGCTCAGAGAGGTGCGGAGCATCGCTCGATCTATGTCCCCCTCGCCGCAAACTTGAACAAACCAGCGGCATGTCCAGTAACTTCCAAAAGGCCAACCACCGGCCAATTGGGGGGTGAAGAAGGCCATCGTCTCCACCACCGAAGGTGACACAAGCACTGGCAACACCAGCTCGTCTCGTCGTCGATGCCGACTTGGATACGCCTTCAAAGAGCTCATGGTGGACCGGGATAGGCAAGGTGCTTATCCCTCCTCTCACCTTCGAGGAGCGGAGGGAGAGACGCAACTCCATTGAGACAGAGAAGTCTCGCAATGTCGGTCCGGCGGACTAGCAAACCCGCCATCCATCTCCGGCCCTCCAGGCCAGTTCCAGGAGGAGGATGAAGAAGGCGACATGGAGAAGCTACTGCGTATAGTCGCTAGGCTTAGAGAGAGCAACACTAAACTAGCAGAGGGGCAGCAGAGGAGAGAATGACGCGCTTGGATCTAGAGGATAGCTTTAATGATCTTCGCATTAGCACTAATGCGAAGAATCAAGCGCTTTTGCCCAGGCAATCAAGAGAGAGGATCTCTTTGCCCCTCCATCTCCATGATCACTAGTCCACTAATAAGTTTAGGCACTTAGATTTTTTTTCTCATTCATTTTCCCTTTCATCATTGTAAGCATGTGCCTAAGAAGTTTTGAATTGAAAAAAAAAGTTTGGTTTTGCTGGTATTTTGCCCAGCAGAACCCCTACATTTGATTTGTTTTGTCACTGAATTCAGCATGCCCCGAAATAGTATGGGGGAGGTCGGGCGACACTTCAACTTGTCAAAACACCAGACCGACCACTAAATCTGCTGCACACATCCGTGACACGTTCCAAAAAAACGTGGGGGCCAAAACGACCACTTTTGTGCATCGGCCGATGCACTTTGGAGGCCAAAATTCAGAATAGACAGAGAAGATCAAAATTCATAGGGAAGGAATCCAAATGCAGAGTTCGAAGTGGCCAAACGACCCCAAGGGGCGGTCGGCTGACCGTACTTATAGGACTCGGGCCCACCAGCCAGCATCCATTCAACTTCAAACGTCTATTCTGACTGGTTTGCCACATCTCTCCCCTTTCCTTTATGTTTTTTTCATTTGTCTACTCATTTTCCTTTTCAAAAAAATGAAATAAAAATAAATTTTTTCATGGGAAATTTATCACTTAGTTTAATTTCCTTTAATATTGAATAAAACAAGAAGATCGCATCCAAAAATTAAAATTTTGAAAAAATGACACGATCTATGACGTTTAAAGGGCAAAAGCGTCATAAAGATGAATTCTGACTTTTTGCTTTTGCTAGTGGGAAAATATACTTTGATAGAAAGATCATATGGACTAAGTTGTTGATTAATGTGATATAGTCTCGGTTCATGATTCATACCCTTTCTATTTAAAATTCTTGGAGATTAATTTTTTGAAAATGTCATAAAACCATAATGTCACTATCCTCTATAATGAGAAAAACTCCTACCCAAAACCCTAAATACTTATGCAGTTCAAAAACCCTTCCCCATATGCTTTTGAAATTTCTTTGGTTTGGTCAAACCTTGTGACCCTTGTTGAGAATTATGTCGTAGTTAAAGATCAAGATCACATACAGCCGCATTTTCTGTGTTCTACACTGGAAGTACGCAAAAAAAAATGCCCTTTCTCTACAGGGCCCATGTTCATTCGAAATACTCTAGAAATAATTGTTATGTCTTTTCAAAAAATTTCAAAAAGAGATATGGCTTATAAAAGATGATGTTGAGCAAAAAGCTCTAAATTCAAAAAAAATGTGTGCCAGTCTAAAGAAATCCTAAAAGTTGAGAATCTATTTTTAGTCAAAGAGTATATGTTAGTCCATTATATTATCCACACATATGCACATCTTGATTGGATTTGACATTCTTCCCTTGGCCTTTGTTTTGGCTTTACAATAAAAGTGATGAAAGTTTGCTACATGGTTTACCCCTCCCAAAGCTCCCATAAGCCATTAGAAGTAGGAAGATAAAAAGGAAGGAACATCTTTATTCCTTGGTAAGGAATCATAACCAGAGCGATCTGAGTGCTTATGAGGAGTAAGTTGATTATGGATTTTTTTTTGAAAATTTTATCAAAAACCCCAAGCACTAAAATATTAAATGGAAGATGACTTTCCCTTGGGAGTTGTTCCATTTCTAACTTCTAAGGATATATGTTATCCAATCTACATATCCATTGGTAGACAAGAGTCTTGAGTAAATTTTTATGCTTGCTTTATATTTGAATAGCTAGTCTTGTTTCTTTTTCCTTTACTCGAGGAGAGCAAAGGGAAAGTAGGGGGATTTGTTGATGGTAATTATGAGCTTTTATCACCATCAAAATATGCAACTCCCATTTTCAAGGAATAAAAACCCTAGCATGAACATATTGATCAAATAATGTTTCACATGCCCCTTGACTATTTGATGCAGGTAATGCAAAGGGGATTTTTGGGGAGTAGGGGCCCAGTAGGGGTGGCCGCCCCCTGTGGGTCCACTGGGCCTCCAAGCCCCCATGTCCAAGAACCACCTTGGGAGAAACCTTTTTTAGCCCTTGGATCCAAAGTGTGTTTTTTTCCCAAATAGTTAGATTTACATCAAAAGGCCCTGGGCCCACATAAAAGAGATAAGCGTGAAATAAACCCTAGAACCATCATCCAACCATATGCAGGTTGGCCCAGTAGCCAAAAAGCATAGGTGGGCGGCCGACCTAGGTGGGCCCCCCAAGCCCCCCCTTGGTCCCTGACTGTGGGGCACCCTCCCGGAGGGCAAAGGGGGGCCCCCAGGCCCGTGGGGGGTCGGCCGAGGCCCCTTTTGGCGGGTTTTAAACCCCCCCAACCGCCTCACTCACTCTCCCCATGGTAGAAATCATCCCCCTTCATCCTAAAGGGGGTTTGAATGGTTGGGTCCTCGGTGGTGATGAAGGTGACGCGGATGCTGACGTGGGACCCGGGGTAGCCCCTCCCATCTCTAGCTATAAATAGCCCCCAGAGCTCCCTTTCACTCATGCCCATTAGAGAAACACTATCCTTAGTCTCTTAGCGGAGCTTTAGTAGTCTATGCTGGTTGGAGGAGAGTGAAGTCTTCTGGAGAAAGCCCGGGCCCTTTGGGAATCTTCTCTGGAGTTCTTCCTCGGGTGAAATCTCTTGTAATTAGTACTTGTAAGTGACTTCTTCTGGTTCTTATTAAATATTCAGTAATCTAAATCTGGTGTAGCTTTATACAACTTTTGTGCTGGTTCATCGCTTTTCTCTGAGTAAAGTGCTTTAATCTTAGGCCCAAGGGTTTAAAATAGTAAGATAAGTTAGCGTGGGTCTAAGCTCCATCTTACCTTTGTAAAACCCCTTTGACAGATTGTTTGTGGTGTAGTAGAAGGGACAACTCTATCTAGTTTTGTTTCCAACGTGTTAAGATAAGTTCTTAAAAGGTTTGGGGCTCAAAACAACATGATGGCCGGTTCGGTTGGTTTTTTCCCTCTTTTTTTATCTTCCCTCGTCCTGCAAGGAAAGGGGCCCACAAAGTAGATAACCCGCTTACCTTGTTGATATTTTGCTATATCGAACCCCTTTATCCCGTTTTCAAATCTCCCTTTATCCTTATGGACATAACTATATTCCTAGTTAATCACTTTCCCTTTCCCTGAGGTCGAACCTGGGTACTCCCGGTGAAAGTACACGGGGAACCGTTGCGGGTCTTTTCCGTTTGCCCCTTTGTGTCAACCAGGGACGTGATTCGGGCCCCTGCAGGGGTCCCCGACCGGGGCCCGGGGGCACCCCTGGGGCTTTCCTGCCGAGCCGCTCCCGGGCCTCCGCGCCTGATAAGCGATGCGAGGTTTAAAAGGTGTTAGGGAACTGTGAGTGTATGTATGCGAAAGGTGCATGTATAAACTTGTACTTATCCATCCACTTAACAATTAAGCAAACAAGGTTAAAATTTAAAAGCCCTTCCTAAAATGGTACCTAAATTTGAAATAAGGTTGTACTTTGAAAATCATCAAACAATTCAACACCCATTTTTATTTAATATACTGAATACCCGAAAACCCCAGAAAAAAATTTTCAGATATTTATTTGCATAAAACAATTTTTAAAAATTCACTAAAGTAGCATTTATCCTTTTTAAAACCCCACCACAAATATAAATAGAACATAGGGGAGTTTTTTTTTAGATAGTTTTGCTAAAAAAACCTAACAAAACAAGCTTCCATTTTTCAGAGCTATAAATTCTAATTATGATTTTCAAGTTTCAGCCATTAACAAGATTAAATAAATCTATACAGAAAAGTTGTTAATAATTCATGCAAAATCCCCAAACGAAGCCGACGGTGGCCTCGATTGGCGCGTGAGGGCTCGAAGCGAACCCTCGGGGCCCAGGGCGGCATGGCGGCGGTGCGGCTCCGGCCCCGGCACGGCGGTCGAGCCCCGGGGGTGCTCTGCGGAGCTCGAGAGTGACTAGCAGGCCGAGGGTGCCGACGAACGCAGCGCGCGGCGCTCGATTTTGACACCGGTCGTGGCCTTCCCGTGGCAGCGCTACGGTTTTCCCGAAGGCCGGACGGCAGGGCAGAGCTGGCGAGCGCGGAGGTCGGCAGCGCGGGGCTAAGGGCGAGAAGGCGCGGGGCCCGGCGCTGGGGGCGAGGGGGGGCCGCGCGGCGCTGAAGCTCCTGCTGTGCTCTAGGGAGGGAGGAGAGGAAAAAGTGAGAGAGCGAGGGCAGCGGGGGATAGAAGGGGGGTTATGGCGCGGGTCGGGACGCCCACCCCCCCCGGCCGGGCCCCCGTACCCCGGCCGGCCACGTGGCACGCGCGGACTGGTGAGCGGGCGGGAGGGGGGTGGGCTTTCGGCGGGGAGCGGGCGCGTGGGCGCGGCGCTGCTGCGGCGCGGGCCGGCTTCAGTCAGCGGGCCCAAAAAGGGTGGCGCTGGCCCACAAACCCGGTAAACCCTTTTTCTTTTTTTTCATTTTCTTTTTTCAAAATTTTGTTTCAAAAAATTTGCCCAATTTAACATATTTTTCGGGTTTTTGGGTGAAAATATCAATTTGTCAAAAAATTAAAAGTGCAAAATTTCTTTAAACCCCAAGATCAAATTTGGTTTTTTTTTAAAACTAGAAATTCAAACTAAATTTTAAGGCCTATAAAAAAAATTTTTTTAAGATTGCTAAAGTAAAATTAATTTCAGGAAATTAAATTATTTTCCATCACAATTAAAGAGTTAAATTTTTGGTTTCCCAAATTTGTAGGATGGTCAAGGTTAAACTTTATTGAAAAACAAGATCAAAGAAAAGGAAAAATAAACACTGAAATGATGTGCAGCATGAAGCTTTATGGGTGAATGCTTAGGTTTAATTAAATATTTAATGAAACTTAAAAATTTTGTGTTACAATCTCCCGGGAAAAAGCTGGGTGGAAGTCATAACAAACATAGAAGAGCTCATGAGATCATGAATCCTTACCCAATCAAGACGATGCCACCCCCAGTGGGGAAAAAGGCGACACCATTCCCACTCTCCAGAACGCGCAAGGGGTGCAACCGTGACCGTTTCCACAGCGAAAGAAGGGCCAGCGACCACCGGGATATCGGTTTTGGCAACACTGAGCGCACCCCAGAGGTACGATTTAAAAGGCGCGACACCGCTATGTCGCCAACACGAACGCCCGACCAGGGGAACTACAACGTTAGCTACAAGAAGGGCCCCGGGACCGTGCCCCATAAAAAAAACCCAAAAC